>JBBPDE010000155.1:1826356-1838858 GCA_037974605.1 Nannopetersius ansorgii | reverse complement strand
ACTTTAAATGCACTCGTTACTGTTTCAGCACTTAATAGCTCCTTAAATATCTAACACTGGTCTGGAGATCCACACTAGCATTATAAATATATTAGGAGACTTTTTGTATCTGGCAAATAACGAGTCAAATGGTGAAAATGTGTTTATTAATAAAGAGTGTACTTTTAGTAAATATTGAGTCACTTGCAAATGTAAAAAATCTTAGTGTGTGCTTTGACTGGTAATTTAGTTGTGCAACTTTAAAGGGCCAAAATGGAAATAAAAGTTAGAGTTTGTGTGTAAATACTGCTCTCAGTTCATATAGTTCATTTATGAAACATGAGCTGCAAAACATACTGGTTTTAATTAGTGGTTTTTATGATGTCACTAAAATCTTGCCAGTATGTAGCAGTTTAGCCCCACCCTCTTTCACTGAAGTTATGGCAGTTGTTTCTGCCTGGACTACCAATCAGAAACGAGACTGGTCTGAAAGGCACAGTAAGACAGCCTGTTTAGCTTTTTGCAAGCCGGTATGAAAACAAAATCAAATAGTGTGAATATACAGGTTTTAAGTTAAGTTTTTGATTTTCAAAATCAAGAACGTAGAACATCAGAACATGGTTCTGTTCTGCTTCGTTTGGTTTGAGTAAGGGTTTAACTCTCTCTCTTCTTTTCAACTAGAAATAATCTGTTTTCTATTCATTAACAGTCACATTTAACGCACATAACTCAAGTCAAATTGTATAAATTGCTTTTAAATATACTTATTTTACATTCTTTGCAGGGTCAACGTGAACAGGATATATAACATGAACAGTTCTATACAAAAGTCTTGTGCCATTCCCCATTTCTTTATATTTTGCATCCAGAGATCCAGACGTTCTTGTATGTTAGTGTGTTCTTGAGGAACAGTTCTCCAGGCTTCCTAAAGGACTTTCACCGCCTCTCTCATATCCAGTCCAGTCCCTGAACCTGACCAGTTGCATACAGTGACCTACAGTGATTCATACAGTGACCTACTTTTGAATCATTCAAGCAGAACAGAGAGCATCTGAACCAGTGAAGACCCAGGAGTCCTGAAGCCCTGAACCAGCGAAGAACCAGGAGCAGATGATTTCAGATGATCAGACGATGATCAGTATACCGGTGGTGCTCAATGGTCAGTGGGTGGAGCTCCTTTATCTAGTCTTTAGACACTTTGCAGCCTGTCAGTAAAACATGTGTTCACATTTCTTTTATTCAATCTACACAGTATGACAAAGATCAGGTAGAAAAGTATTTGGTTACACCAAAAAAGGTGATTCGGAGAAAAATAGAAAGTAATGAGGGGAGTCAAGAGTTTTGCACAGTACTGTGTGTAATGTGTAAAAGGCAGGACGGAATTTCCTGTGTTTCAGCCCACTAAGTTCGGTTTGAGGTTGACTCCTCCCCCTCCCACGCCGGCGGCAGGACGCGATTACACGCAGCACGCGCCTGTCTCACACTCCGTGTGCTCGCCCGTGAGCACCTCTGTCTCGCTCTGCAATGTCCTCTTCGGCCCGCGTGCGGTAGGCAGCGTGCGCGAGCGTGCCTTTTGTGATGCAAAGCAGGGGAGCCTCTTCCTCATTAATTATGCATGCGCGGGACCACTGAGTCATATGCGCGCGCTTCAAACTGTAGCATCCGCGCGCGCGCCTGTACTGGACACATTCATTTAGTTCGGATTCTTTGTCACGAGCTCACGTCAACCGCGCTGTTATGTGTGCGCATAATATTAAAAATAATATTGATGATGATAATAATAATAATAATAATAATAATAATAATAATAATAATAATAATATTAATAGCAAAAAAAGAAGAAACAACCAAGAGGGCTTGGACTGTTTTATGCTATTGTCTGTCATCAGTCATTAATTAAGTACATTTTTATTAGTCCACATTGTAAATAAAAGCATGTTTTTTTGAGACCATGGAACGGAGATGCGAAAGAACATGCACTGTTGAGCGACGCCCACCCCTCGAAAAAAACACACACACACACACACACACACACACACACACACACACACACACAAACACTCATCCTGTTTTAATTTCACATTCTGATGGACGTCTCCTCCTTCTGGCAAGAAGTGAGCGCCCCCCTACAGGAGGCTGGGCTGCCAGAGCCTCACACCCCCACGTGTGTGTGTGTGTGTGTGTGTGTGTGTGTGTCTGCTGAAAAGCCATCAGACCGTAAAGCAGGATAGAGGTGGGGTCCCCCCATCCCTGGTCGCGCGCCCTTGGGGCCTCTGCGCGTCTCCTGAACCCCCTCAGGTGCGTCTGCTTAGCCAGATCTGTAAATCCGAGCACAGGCCCCGCCTCCGCTCTAGGCCCCGCCCGCCCGCATCCGCTGGGGAGTACGCGGCGACCTGATTGGCTAGATATGAGGCAAGCGTGGGGAGGAGGTCGGTGTGGGGAGGGGGGAAAGGGGGGGTGGGCAGTGTCATCATTCCTGCTTAAAACCGCGCGCTGTTTTTCTGCACTGATGAAACGCGTCTGATGTGAAGGGGCTTCACAGATCGCCCCCCACCCGACCTCCCATACCAGGAACATAAACCGGGCTTTTTTTTGACTGAAGTGCCTTTTTTCAAAGATGCCGCGAGGGTTTCTGGTAAAGAGGAGCAGGAAAGCGACGCCCGTGTCGTACCGGGTGCGCGCGGATGAAGAAACCGAACCTGCAGCATCAGCACCAGCACCTTCATCATCACCACCATCGACATCTTCTTCATCTCCTTTAACATCTTCCGCGTCCTCTCTGGCCATGAGGACCGACTGCAAGCCGGTGCAGTTCGGGAACCCGGAGTCCGTGTGTCTCGCGCTCTACAGCCCCACGCGACCGGTCAGCAAGGAACACGAGCGCGCTGGTCTGGAGAAGCGCTTCAGCCTCGGGTCTCCGATCTCGGCCGAGTCCTTCCCGAGCCCCGCCGCCCTGCACAGCCTGGACCAGCTCCTGCTCGCGCCCGTGGACCTCAAGATAGGCACGAGCAACAGCAACCGAGGCGCGGGCGGGCACGCGCCTAAGCGCCCGTGCTCTACGTCCTCCGAGGCCTCGGAGCGCAAACACAAGCCCAAGCGGCCTAAAGCGGTGCGCAAGCTGCAGTTCGAGGACGAGGTCACCACGTCTCCGGTGCTGGGGCTCCGGATCAAGGAGGCTCCTGAGGGCCACGAGGAGGAGGGGCGCGCGGGCCCGCACCGGCCGCCGCTGGGCGAGTTCGTGTGCCAGCTGTGCCGCGAGGCGTACGCGGACCCGTTCGCGCTCGCGCAGCACCGCTGCTCCAGGATCGTGCGCGTGGAGTACCGGTGCCCCGAGTGCGAGAAGGTGTTCAGCTGCCCAGCCAACCTGGCATCGCACCGGCGCTGGCACAAGCCCAAGCCCGCGAGCTCGCACGAGCCGGGCGCGCAGGGTCCGGTCGGCAAGAGCGCGCAGGACAAGAGCAGCTCGGAGAGCGAGCGGGACACCGGGAGCCCGGTTCTGTCCGAGTCCGGGTCCGAGGAGGACGCGGGTGCGGGCGCGGGCACATGCGAGTGCCAGCACTGCGGGAGGAGGTTCAAGAGGCACGCTTACCTGAGGAAGCACGTGCTCGCGCACCACAGCCACCAGGACCAGCTGAACAAGGAGGAAAGCGACGCGCTGCGACCCCAGCCTCAGCACCAACCTCAGCACCAGACTCAACACCAAACTCAACCCCAGCATCAAGCCCAAGCCCAGTCTCCTCTCGTTCTGAGCCCCCAGGACGTCAGCATGTGTCCCATCTGCGGAGAGTCCCTCCCCAACCGCGCGAGCCTGGAGAGGCACGCGCGGCTCCGGCACGCCTCACGCGCATTCCCATGCAAGCACTGCCCGGCCGTCTTCTACAGCTCCCCCGCGCTAACGCGCCACACCAACAAGTGCCACCCATCCGAGAATAGGCAGGTGATCCTGCTACAGGTCCCCGTGCGCCCGGCCTGCTGAGCGCAGCGCCTCTCCACTCCACTTTTACGCGCGTCTCCAGAGTCTTTTTTTTAACCACTGCGCGTAAAGAAACGCGACAGTGACTCCAAATGACCACTTTTGCACGCGTCATTTACGCACGGCGCGTAAAGAGATACGACAGCGCCCAGAGACTCCAAATTGCCACTTTTACGCGCGTCTCCAACGGCTTTCTTTTACGCACGGCGCGAGAAAGAGAGACGGCAGCGTTACAGAGTCTCCAAAAGTCCACTTTTATGCGTGTCTCCAGGGTTTGTTGGCAGAGAGATACGGCAAAGACTTAAAGAGGCAAACAATCCAGTGACCTACACTTTTACGCACGTCTCCTGCGTCCACAGGACACAACAGAGACTAAAACAACTCCAGACTCCAAATCCTGAAGAAGAAGAAGAAGAAGAAGAAGAAGAAGAAGAAGAAGAAGAAGAAGAAGAAGAAGAAGAAGAAGAAGAAGAAGAACAGGAAGAAGAAAGAAAAATAAGAAGAAGTAAAAGCACTGTTTAGACTGTTAAATTATTTTTCTAGGATTCTTCTGCAGTAGCTTCTAGACCTAAGAAGACCTGTGTGCCAACACAGCAAGATGCCTTTCAGTCCACTGGCTTGTCCACTTACTTACACACTTTTTAGCTTTAATAGAGCTTGTGAATCTGTGGACTTTGGGACTCTAGCTTTTCCTCTTGTCCCCCATTCCTGAAAAGAGCCCCTACTCTTCCTCCCCTTTAGCGTAGCCAGAAATGCCTTGAAATAACAGCTCTTGTTTCCACAGAGGCTCCGCTGTAAACCTGCCTTAATCATGTAAACACGGGCTGATTGAATGTCTTATTTATCCTAAAGTGCGTTGAGACGGTGTGCTTATTATTTTTATATCAATCTGAGGTGTGTGTGCTTTCACACCGGCTTTTATTTATCAATTATGTATTTATTTATTGCAAATGTTTTATTTAAATTATTCTGTCCAGTGGTACATGTGTTGATTAGGGCTAGACAAGTTTTTGAAGCAGCCAAAAGTTGATCTGAGTGAAGGGTCGATAGCCTAGGAGTCGAAAAGATGAGCTGTCCCACTGCTTTTAGATAGATTTACAATCATTAGCCTATTCCCTATGGGCCAATTAGTTTTTTTTTAAAGATCATTACAGTGCTTGTGTGTCTCTCCAGTATTGCTATATGTCCAAATATGAATAATAATAATGATGATAATAAACAATCCAAAACTCTTACATGCGATGAGTTTGAGTCATGTTGTGGGGGGAGAAGTTGATGCAACTTATTTATATCATGAATCAATCACCTGAATTGAGTGCTGTTTATTTTATTATGCAAAGAAACTCTATAAGTATCGTGCTTAGTGTCAGTCACCCAAATAGAATATAAAGAAATGATTGGGGCACATTTACACAGTTTTAGTTCATCATTCATGACATATTTTTGTTTCTTTAGTTTAGAATTGGGTTTATGTCAAATCAGGTTTATATCATGAATGTAGAGGATTCTGTTTCGAGATCAGTCCACTCCAGTCCTGTCTGACACAGCAGTGTGTAGCGGTGAAGTTTAGATCATTTTAACAGCTCACAGTTAGTCATACTGTGTCCTAAACGGCATCCAGAAGTCTGGAGAACTTATTGTGGTTTGAGCAGGTTGAGAGAAGTTTTCCAGATGATTTTACAGGAAAGATTTGGGTGATTTTTGATTTTTTGGTGTAAGCAACATCATAGTTTCAGCTCCAAACTAAACAAAATAAAATACACTCAAAATATGATCGACTACAGCTCAAAAGACACAAGACAGGTTTTTAAAACTTATCATTTTATTTCATTACCTTTATTAAACACTGGAACTCTAAATCAAAATGTGTGAAACAGAGGCAGTCCTTTCTAAGATGAGAGAATCTGTAACAGTGCAGGTCTGACTCCTATTAACTGGTTGTTGGTGAAACAGAGTCAAATTCTAGACTGTCCTTTAACTTTAAATGCACTTGTTACTGTTTCAGCACTTAATGGCTCCTTAAACACTGGTCTGGAGATCCATACTATCATTATAACTATTTTAGAGGGCTTGTTGTAGGTCAGCAGTGATGAATGAAACAATTTCTGGCTATTAAAGACCATGAAAATGCTGAAAGAGTCTTTGTTAATAAAGAATATTGAATGTATTTTAAATAAATATTTCGTGTTTAATAAGTAGTGTAGATCTAGGGTGTTTCCCAAACCATCTCCTTAAAAAAACATCCTGAGACCCATTAGGGTTCAGTGACATTGATTGAATAAATAAAAAAAAAATAAAGTGCAATCCTGAGCTCACAAGCATGTCAGCACTTATGGAGACGAGTGTGAAAGTGGAGAAAAATGCCTTCACATTTAAAGACACAGATTCTATCACTCTGAATGTCTGGCGTCCACTGAGGGCTTGTTTACAGTCACATCACTGGTGTTTCCCCTCCCTGTATCTGCAGGCAACGGTGATATATTTAACATGAGAGCACCTGCAGGGCCGTTTATGTTTGACACACCTTTTAGAGCCACATTTTCTGTTGAAATCTGCTGACTGGCCTGTGCTAAATGTGATAAAACAGACAGAATTTTGAACTTTGATCATTCGTTTGTTGATCAGCCTCTTCTTCTAAACCCAAAATGCGGTTCAGAAAACCTCAAAAACATACATTGTAATAAATCAGTGCGTTCAAAATAATCCAGGGTGACTCTGTGTGTGTTTATGTGTGTATTCAGCTCTTAGTGGGGACCAAAGCTCCTCAGGGTGAAGGAATCATGAGGTGCTGTTCGGACGTCTGCTCTTGACAGGGAAAAATATCACCCCCCAGACACACACACACACACACACACACATACACACACACACACACACACACACACACACCTGTAGTATTTGCACACTAAATTGCACATATAGCCTTGTCTTCTGATTCTGGTACACTTTCTATTGTGTATCAAGAACTGAATGGTTCTGTATGGGCAGGTATGTAGTGGCTACAGAATGCTAGTGAAAGCTCTCAGACACACACACCTGGGCTGCACCTGCTTCATCCTAGCAACCAACTCCCATGGCTGAGCAGCAACAGGCGCACTGTGCAGCACTGCACAAACACTGTGGACACACACACACACACACACACACACATACACACAGGCCCCATGATGACATTGGCTACAAACACAGGATCCTAAACACTGCAGATAAACAGCGGATCTACAGTACATGTTAAATACACCTTCACACCATCAAGGTGAGATTTTTCATCCAGACAAGTTCATATGGCAGAATAATCATGATGTCAGAATTGTGTCATTCAGCATTTTTAAGCTAGAAAAATCTGGAACGACTCTAATGTGATGAACAGCGGTTAGACCTGCTACCAAGACACAGATTAAATATAAAAAATATAAACAAATAATTAAAATAAGTAAAATGAAAGTCAACATATGCTGAGGGGGTTTAATTTTCAACTCCCATTAATAATCTCTCCCAAACGTGTAGGATCTTCTTTACAACATTAGCAGAATCTGTCCATCCCTCAACACATACATCACTCAGATACTCGTTCAGTCACTGGATGACTTTAACTCACTCCTGGCTGGCCTTCCTATGGAGACCATCAGGTGATCCAGAATGCAGCAGCATGTCTGGTCTTCAATGCACCAAACACTCCAATACTGCAGACCCTCACCGGCTTCCTGTGGTTCTCCATTAGATTTACACTCACCTACGGAGCCAAAATTAATCCAGTTCCTTCTGGCCAATCAGCTCTGATCAGACCTGCTCCTCTTAGAACATCAAGAACAGCCCGACTCCACCAACCTCTTCTCAAAGGTTGGAGACCTAAATCATGACTTTTTTCAGCTTCAGCACCAAAGTGGTGGAATGACCCCTGAAAATCAGAACTGCTGTGTGATCTGAGATGGTCCTGGTGGTTCCTGTCTTTGCGATTTAAGAAGGTCCTGGTGTTTCCTCTCTTCGCGATCTAAGAAGGTCCTGGTGGTTCCTCACTGTGTGATCTAAGAAGGTCCTGGTGGTTCCTCTCTGTGTGATCTGTGTGTGTGTGTGTGGGGGGGGGGGGTCCAGCTTATTAACATCATTTATGTTTTACCCTGAATGAAAGGAGTTGTTCTTTAGTCCATCATTGTAATTATGTGGTCTTAGCTTATCTGGATTTTCCTTTCACCTCAGATATAGAAGATAAGCCAAAATATATTTTTGTTTCTTTAGTTTAGAAGCTATGAGGCTTCTAGAAGCTATGAGTTCAGAGCTATGAGGCTAATGCACCTCTAAGTGTGTTGAGCCGAGAAACGGTGCCGTGTTGGCAACCGTCTGAAAGGCACATCACATGACTTGGAGCATGTGCTAACCTTCACCCTCCCAGCATGGGGAGACCTAAATAGCAGGTGGAATTGGCAACGACTGAACTCCTATAACTTTCTTTGGACCATTTTCTCAGAGGGAACCACTGCCCATCTGTCCAGCCTGACTGACCACCATCTGGGTTCTAGGTCACCACCTTATCCTGGATGTGCCATCACTGGGGTCCCTGCCCAAGTATCCATGACTGGTTCATCTGCTTTGGACTGTCTACGTGCTCCTCCCCCATTTAAGGGCAACTGCTGTTTAGAGGCCTTGGCGGAGATTAATGTTCCTGTTGTTGTGAATCCTCCTGAGGTTCAGACCTGATTCTTTAAAGCTACTTTGTTGGACTATATAAATAAAATTTAACAGAATTAAATGTATTGCACATCTGTTTATTAGGACCTCTAAGGTTCAGTTTCCTATGGTTGAAGCTGGTATGGTACATTATTTCACCTAATAAAAAGCCACTGAGTCAATTTTGTCTCTTAATTATTTTCAATATTTCATTTGGTAGCTATTTACAGTCATTAACATATACACATAAAATAAGGAAACTAAAGTGGAGTTGGTAGTGTCCTGGATTATTGGATTATTGGAAATGTTCATAAATGTAGTTGTGTAGCCTGTTATAACTGCCAAAATATGCTAACAGATACAATATCAAACGAAACCTGATATAAATAATCTAGTAGAATTTAAGCTCTTGGTTTAATGTTTTACATCCATGTAGTGTTAACAAATGACTTAATTTATACTGTAGTATAGGACCACCATAGATCATAAGAAACAACGGGACCGCCATAGATCATAAGTAAAACTATGATGGGGCTGATTTATATCTAGCCCAAGCTGTAGATTCACACATCCTGCCACGACTGTAAGAATACATTTAACGAAGCTCTCAGATTTTGGACTGTAGTGTGTGAAAGTAGTGTGTGATAGGTGTTATTAGCTGTTAGTTAAAGGTTAAATGACAGAAAGGTATGGGAAGTTTAAAGATTTGTTTTCCAAGTGTTTGCATCTAAAGTTAAAAATAAGCACCTCCATTGAAACATGGAGAGCAGATGCATACAGTGTATTATTGATCATTTAATCCACTAAACATTCAGTAAATGTTGAGCTGTAAATGTTTAGAAGATATGCTAATTGGCCATGCCCCACCATTACAATTGGCTGGTTCTTAGTTGGGGGCTGGGCTGTGTGCTGTGATATGCCCTCACCAACATGGAGGATTTGCCATAAATGATCTACTGGAAATGATCTTATATCTAAATGTTAAATATGAAAAATTTATCTTTCACTCAAATTGTGAAACTTCATAGTTAGATGGGGCTCAGTGACACCTTCATTGACCCTCGAAAACCGTTATTAGCTGAAAAACGTTCGCCTTGGACAAAAGTAATGGGACACAGGGGTGATGTGAAGGGTTTTCGGGTCGTTGGAAAGAGTGCGCGATATAAATAAATAATTCCTTGAAATGAACCTTATTTACAAGTTATGACTCACGAGTCACAACACCCAAGTCCGAGTCAAGTCTCAAGTCATTGAGGTCAAGTCTAAAGTCATAAGTCTTTGTGCGACTTAAGTGGGACTCGAGTCCGAGTCTCAGACTATAGTCCCCATCTCTGGGTCTACACAGCACTCTGACTCATTAAAAACATGAGTCTCATATCTTATCCAATTATATTTTTGTAAGTTTTAATGAAAAGTTGTAATAATCTGTTGCCATTAAAACTATCCAGTAGAACTGCTGTGGCAGCAGATATGAGGATGTGTTTTTCCCAGATGTTTTCAGGGTGAAACATCTGTTTTACTTTTTGCTCACTGATATGCACTTAAATGATACTAATATATTAGAAAGTAGTTTTATACTTAGATTTTATTTAGTTCTACAATTAAAAAACTATATTTTAACAAACATTTAGGATGTTTTATTTAATCTTTAAATATGATTCATTGATCTATAATAGTAATCATCTGATCACCACTTCATTTTTAGGGCCTTATTTTTCCCATCCTCTCTATTTTCCAAGTTCATGGCTTAACAGGAACAAAACTGTTTTTAGCAAATTGAGGTGTTGTAAACATTTTTACATGTACAGTAAACCCCGATTATCATGGGGTTATGTTCAAAAACGCAGTTTTGTGATGTAGTAAAAAAGTTTTTATTTTTATTGAGTAAATACTTCAATTTCATTTTAAATTGAGCTTAATACATTATTCTTAAAGAAAACGTAAAGGCAAACCCATATCTGTATTGTACAGTTTACACTGAACTGTTGTCTCCCGAAGTGCTAGAATGTAAATAGCGATGTTACTCCTGTATAGACTGGACTGGAATTCATGCAGCGCCTTTTCTTTGTTATAAGCAATAAATTAATTTAATTTACAGTAATAAAAATGCAGGGCTTTAAAAAGAACAAAAACGAAAAACACAAGAACACTCGAGACACTCCACGGCAGAAATTGTGGAATGCAGCTGCGTCAAAGGGCAGCAGTCAATCGGATTGGCTACTTTCAAACCGCCTCTGAATACCGTGACATCCGGGCTTCATCCGCCACAGCCCCTCATCCTTGTGCTGGTTGTTTATGTTTCAGGTGGCGCTTGTCACGGTTGGGTCAGTGGCCACTAGGGGGGATTTTCGTTGTTTCTTGGGACCTTTATTTTGATGTTCATGTCTGTTTAGTTCAGTTGTCAGGTGTTTTGGTTTTCACCTGTTTGTGTTTTGTTCTTTCATTACTGGTTGTATTTAAGTTCTGTTTGATTAGCACCCAGTGTCTGTCCATCGCCTCATTTTTCGCCTCATGTTCCTGTGTGTATGTTTACGTTTCCATATTTGTAGTGGCCCTAGAGCCAGGTTTCATTTAGTTTTGGTTTTGTTTAATAAAGACTCTTAGCATGGATGCCTGTTTTCCAGACTGGTCCTTGCTGCGAGGTAAATCACGGGAGCTGGTTAGACCCGACCCCTGTGACAGCGCTGAGCGAAGGCTCATTCCTTTAGGTGTCTGATGAGGGGGCGCAGCAGACAAGGCCTGGACGACAAAAAAGCAACAAAAAAAAATGCTGAGGATATCTGCACTTTCCGCACATGTGTAGGGGATTCAGTCAACAATTATTACTTCAGTTTTTGACTGCTGAACTGCAATTAAGCGGGGATTTACTGTATACAAATTACCGGTGTTATAGTGGAATTAAAACCCCCTTTATTAAAGTGAACACATTTTAATATAGCAAATAAAACACTGTAACAGTGAAACAGTGAAATTTGGAAATATCAACTATTAAATTTTTTTGTGTTTCAACAGTAAATCAGAAATTAGATATGTGACAAATAAGCAGCTACATGTGCTGAAACACCTTTTAACACCTTTTGTTCACATTTTCAAAGTGTTTTCAGAAATCACTGGTAATATTTAAAAGTAAGCACAGAAATCAGAAACACTATGGTCAATATTAACTAACACAGAGCGGATGGGAGCAGTTAAAGAAATACTGAACACAAACACAGCCTGGAGCACATTAGAATATTTTAATTAGAATATTATCCCTCCACACAAAAAGAGAGAGAAGCACACCCACACACACAGACACACAGATCAAAGCTTTCAGAGACGTAAGGCTGCAGGAGCATTAAATGTCATTAAAACCGTTAAGCATTTTGATGGATTCTGTGTAAAATAAAAAACTGTAATGTTTGTCCTTTGTACCACTCACTCCATCACACATTCCATTAGTGTGCTATTCGCTAACAATGCAGGCTCCTGTGAGCTCACACACACACACACACACACACACACACACACATACAAACATAAAGGCCCAGCCCACACACACCACTCCCTGTTTGAGTGACAGGTGGAGTGCAGCTGCAAAGCGGGCCAAGAGAGATAACGGCAGATAAAGGCCTCTCACACACAAACACAACACATACACACACACACACACACACACACACACACACACACACTTTTTAATTTTAGTATGTATGGACCTACAAATGCAGTGTATGTAGTATGTATATGCAGGTGTCAATATATAATAGTAATAATATGTTCATTAAACACATGCGCACACGTGATTCCCCAACGTTTTAGTTGTGCCAGAAGAGAGAGAGAGAGAGAGAGAGAGCGAGAGAGCGTGTGTGTGTGTGTGTGTGGGGGGGGGGGGGGGGTGTGTGT
>JBBPDE010000155.1:1743500-1765350 GCA_037974605.1 Nannopetersius ansorgii | reverse complement strand
AGACTGCAGAACAAGCAGTGAGAGCAGGCAGACGAGGGAAAGCTGTGGCCTGTCCGTGCCTAGAGCTACTGATGTGGTTGTTGGTCACTGGCATCTATGGGGTTGGAATCTATTTGCTGCAGTGAGTTTATCTGGGCATAATTTATTTGAAAGTCGCTTAGCAGCTCTTGAGTTTAGAGTAGTCTTTCATTGTTCACAGGGGAAAAAGCCTTCTGTACTGACTATTGCTGTAACGTCCAGTGCACATGCCACGTTCTATTTTGGCATATGAAGACAGTCTGTGAGGCCAACCAACTACATTCCACACGTTTTATCTCTTTGAGGGCCATTATTGCAGAATTTTCCTCTATTTTTTCAATATTACTAGGCAATCTGTCTGCCGTGTTTGCATCTTATGCAGCACGTTGGGCAGCTGGTGGCCTAATGGTTAGGGCTTTGCTCCTGCTTGTGGGTTTAAATCCCAACAATTGTAGTACAATCCCCACACACTGCTCCCTAGCGCCCCTCATTGGTGGTAGCCTGCTGCTTCACTTGGCGAATGGGTTAAATGTGTGCTGTGCTGTGTTCAGGCTTGACTATAAGGAACTTTATGCTGCATGTCAGAATACTTAACATTTTAATTAGCCCATGTCCACTGTATCATTCAATGTAACTTGGTAAATGGGGTTGGGTGATGCCTGTTGCTCAGTAATGACACCAACAGGCATTGAGTGTGTTTACATATCCATCATCATCAGGGTTGGGGACTCCAAATTAATATTTACTCGTAAACATGGATCTTATGTTAATATGAAAACTGTCAAATGAAGTTTGAGTCACCTGCTGTGCCTTATTATAAATTGTTTTTATAAAATAATTTGATTGCCGATGTTTTTTATTGAGATCTATGAATGTGTTAAGCACATTACAGAGAAAACAGATTTTACACGTATGTCATGATTGTGCTATTTAACTCCTTGATAAATATGAAAAAATCCATGTGTATAACACTCCTAACAGTAATGCTGTTGGTGAATAAGACACACCTAGTGGACTGACATAACCTGTCCTGTTAATATCGAAGTACA
The DNA here is from genome assembly GCA_037974605.1 of Nannopetersius ansorgii. NCBI lineage: Eukaryota > Metazoa > Chordata > Actinopteri > Characiformes > Alestidae > Nannopetersius > Nannopetersius ansorgii. The sequence continues at coordinate 1,764,283 of JBBPDE010000155.1, read as the reverse complement.
TAATTGTTATTAAAGATGCGTCAAGTGCACAATAGTGCTATAGAAGAAAATGTGAATTAGAAAACTGCTGTTGCTGAGCTTAAGTTTTCTTCTTTTTTCAGCACAACCTAATCATGACCCAAATACTCATCACTGTCTCTGTGGAGCTGATGGTAAGTGGATAAAGTAATTATTATAGTAATGTATTACAATGTATAACCCAGGGAAGAGCAGATATAATAAAACATTTGCTTTCTTAATTTTCAGCTAAAAACATAAGCACAATCTCAAATTCTGACATTTACTATAGTAGAGGAGTTGGGGTACTCAACATCTGTTACAGTATAGACTTCACAAAATAATGTAAAATGCAAAAAGCACAATTGCTGCAACCTGCTGGGTGATTTGAAATACTAGTTGTGGGCTATGTTCCACAAATTCTTTTTCCAAGCAATGGTTCAGAGTTGTTGCTGAATCTTTTACATTTTGGAAATGGCAGGGGTTTTCCCTTTTTAATTTTTCCTCTGTAATTTAAACCTTGCCGGACAGCCTGTTGGCTCTGCTTGCACGTTATGCAGCTTGTTGCATTATAAGTATTTTAGATTATCACTACATCATTCGTTGTCTTTTGGAAAATAGGGTTGGGTGATATCTGCTCAGTTGTGATGCAAACAGGCAGCACTGAGTGTTTACATTGGTATTATTATTGAGGATTGGGCACTTTGCTGATTCATGGATAAATATATATATATATATGTATGTAAATGTGAGCGTGAATGGTTGTCTGTCGCTATATGTGGCCCTGCAACATGTGCTGGCGACTGTCCAGGGTGTACCCTGCCTTCGCCCATTGCAGCTGGGATAGGCTCCAGCCCACCCCCCACCCACCCCATGAGCACGTCAGTAAAGGTATCCAAATTGGGTTTTTTCCCCCCAATTTGGATACCTAGATGACGGATCTAATTGTATACATATCCCAGGAAATTCATGATTCTCATTTAATAAACACACTCACAGTAACCCAACGTCACCTAAATGTTTTTACCTTTAGACTACCAGTTAGAAATATTCCCACGGAATGTTTCCTTGCTGAATATGGTATTAGTATTGTAGTGCATATAATGTGTCTTCAGATCTACTTCCACTTAGAGCAGATCAGGTCTTGGGTACGAATTCAGGATAAACATAGACTGAAAAAATCTAAGAGGAATCGCAGTAATAAGCTTGCTGATGCTTGAGAGGGATTTATTGAACTGGTTTAGTAATGGGTGGAACAGTGTGGCTAAACTGCTGTGAATAGGAGCAATTACACCGGACATTCAGTATAAAGACTGTAGCAATCGACAGTCTCTGATGCACTTAGTGGACAAAGGAGGGAAAATATTACGTTCTGTTAGCTTTGAGTGGCATTTATGCTTTTCGCATTTACTCCTTTCAGCAACTCCGTTTTGGTGAGAGCAGCCTTTGTGCGAATGTAATGCATGTATTTGTCATGTCGAACACATGTAACCAGACCATCATTCATTATTACTGTGTTCAATCTGCATGTACATCTTATTAGAAGTGTTTGGTGTTTTTATACCACTATATGGTCAGATACTCTAAAAGGAGGACCTTTATTAGTGTGGGGTGATATTGATCAAATCTGATATGAAATTTCACAAATCACAATATTTTACATTTAAGTTTACTATTACTGGTGGTTATTTAGTCTCTGTGCAGGAGCAATCACACTATTATTCTTATGTGTTTTATTATTTTTATTACACCTGTCCATGTGAAGGTGTTTTTGGTTTAATTAAAAATAACCAGCCAGTGAATCCGTCTAGGTGAGCTTTTCCCGCCTGTTTCCAGGTGAGAGTTCTTACCTATAAAACCCACAAATGTCTTTGTAAGACATTTTTTTTGGCCTTAAAACCAACGTTTGAGTGTCTCTAAAGGCTGGTTTTATAGCAAGTACACAATCGCACTTCACATTTTCTTCTGAAAATGCAATCTAGTTTTACTATTAAACCTGCTGTTCAAGTTAATGAGCTTGTTTTCCATATCTTACAAACCCATCAAAGCTTGTTTAGCTCTTCTGTTTTTCTTAAAATGAGACAGAAGAGAAGTTTACATTAAAAGCATTGTAAACGGTCTTTTAAAAACAGATCTGTTTTTAAAGTTGTCAACTTACATTGCATTTAACGGTCAGGTCTTGGATGACCTCTGTAAAGTGCAAAATAGAAGTTGAAACATCTTAGTATTTCTAAAATGCTCAAAGTGTTATCTGTTCAGCTTGCATTAATCAGCTGTTTCTCCTCTAGCTGACTTGATTATGTTGGGTTTGGCCACACATGAGCCCAACTTCACCATCATCCGAGAGGAGTTCAAACCCAACAAACCCAGACCATGTGCTCTGTGTGGCCAAATCGGCCACGAGCTCAAAGACTGCCAGGGAGTGGCCAGAGAGAAGAGAGGAGAGGTACAAAAGCTTTGGACGTCCTGTTTTAATTAGTTAAATAAAAAGGTTTATACTAAAAATCAATCATTATGTGCAATGTTTTATATGCAGTAGTCTTACCATGTGATATCACTTGTCAATTTTATTGATCTGCTGCTGATCTGTTTCTCTAGCAATAACAGACTCTAACAAACTACTGTCTTACTAGCAAATCACTTAACTAAGTTATCAGTCAAAGTGACCTTTGTCACTTTCAGCTATACACAGATACAGAGAGAAGAGAGAGCGCGGCTCCAGATTTTACAAAGTACAAAGGACACGTACATAAAAATGAAGTAGAAACGTGCAATTTGGTACAAGGTCATTTGTAACATTAAAAAAACTGCAAAAGTTGCATTAACAGTCAGGGGGAAAGCAACAATATTGGAAGCTTGTCTGCAAAAGATCAGCAGTTGAAAATAAATAATTATATCTTCAATCTGTGAAATTACAGAAACTGACTGTATTCGCGATGAACTCTCAGAATAAAAAAAAAATCAGCAGTGGTCCAATATAAATGAATATACTACCAGTCTATCACAAAAATACAGGAACAGTGTCCAAGAACAAGTGTAATGAGTGTTTTTTGAATGTAACTGTTTTCTATAGTATTTGTCTGTAGTGTTTATACCCCAGCATTTGTGTGTGTATAGCATAGTGCATTGAGTATTTTCTGCTAGACTTTATATATTATGTTCTTTCTGTGTCTGTGCAGTCGTAACATAAGCAATTGGGATGAAATTCCTTAATATTTAATGTTTTTAATTTTTTCTCCAGCATGATGAGTTTGCCGACACAATACCGATATCGGAACAGGAGTTCATATTCATTCGTTTGTGTGTTTTAAGGGAGGTAAGTTTATTTATATATATAGACTGTGTAGAGGCTGAAGTTAATATTGGCTGGATTTTTGCAGACATTTTCAGTTTCTCGTTCATCTGCAGTTCGAGGAGTTCTTTTGTGCTTGGCTTTTTTTAATGACTTTTGCATTGGCCATTGTTTTCTGCTTGTGTTAAGTATCTAGAACGTGAACTGACGATGGCCAGTCTGCCATTTCCCTTCAACTTCGAGAGGAGTGTGGATGACTGGGTCTTCATGTGCTTCTTTGTGGGAAATGATTTCCTGCCCCATTTACCCTCTTTAGAAATCAGGTACATATGGGTGACCTTCCCCTGCTGTGTTCTGCTCTGTTTTGTTCGTGGAGTGTTTTTCAGTATTACAGCATACTACTGTGTTTTTGTTGGGTGTTTTATGTCCAGTGCGTTCTTAGCTTAAGTGGCGTTTTGTTACTGTTTATGGCGCTTTTTGTAAATTTTATTTTATTTTGTGCTCTCTTTATCTGAATGGAAAAAATGATGGAAAGCTTTGCTTTTTAGAAATTTTTTCTCTTTATAAGAAATCGTTTATTTGGGAGGGATGTTGACATCTGACCTTGTTTTGATTTGTTTATCATTTAGGAAAGTATATTCAGTTTTGTCAAATACAATGAAGATGCATTCACTATTTAGAATAATGGAATGCACCATGTTTATTACATGTGGAAATATGTTGACCCCTTAAATGGCCAAGATCATCCAGTGGGTCCTGCTTTGTTGTCCCTGTAGTTAATGGATTTTAAACCTTTTGGGTGTGATTAAATATAGGGGTTAAATGGAATGTTACAATACTTTACAATTCGTTTTAATAATCTTTAATCAGTGTGTCTGGATCATAACCTTCAGACATGTGTTTTAGACCCCTAACTCAGACACACCTCTGGTCAAATTACATACGTTACATTTCCTAGTTCACATCCTCTAGAGACATTTTCATGGCTGTATTGCATATTTACTATTTATTTACTGAATTTAACATTTTAGAGAGAAGGAATAAAACATATGGTCTGTGCAAATGTTATAGCACATTTGATGCCATGGAGTGTTTTCCAACCTGGTAAATTTTGCAAATAAATATTTTGCTGAAAAACAATTACCCTACTCTTTCCGTTTACTTTTTTCTTATTGATCAGTTGCATACCATTGCATACCAGTAGTGTTTTCTATATGTCTGTATTAAACAATCCAGTATATGTGAATTCTGCTATTTAATCTAGTTATGCATGTTTTTCTAATCTGTGTGTTTTCTGATCTGTGTGTTTTTGTCAGAGAGGGCGCCATCGATCGACTCGTGTCCATCTATAAGGACGTTGTGCACAAGACTGGGGTAACTTAGCCTTAGAAAAACACAAAGTTTAAGTCATGTCTCACTTCTAAGTATGAGAGATGTAATGTTTCTCTACACCACTTTACACTGTATAAAGGGCGTCTGGTGACCTTGTGGTTAGGGAGTTGGACCTGTGATCAGAAGGTTATGGGTTTGAATCATAAGACTGCTATTGGCACCTATGAGGTACTCTTGAGTAAGGTACCGCCCCCACACACTGCTCCAGGTGCTGTGTTCCTGGCTGCCTGCTGCTTCACTTGGTGAATGGGTTAAATGCAGAGAGAATTTTGTGCTGTTGACACTGCTGTGTTCATGTATGACAGAAATGGTCTCTTTACACTTTGTAAACTTTACGATTTTAGGGTTATCTCACTGAGAACGGCTTTGTCAACCTGGAGCGCGTGGAGCTCATCATGCAGGCTGTGGGAGTCGCTGAAGACAACATCTTCAGGAAGCGCAAAGAGGATGATGTGTGTGTTCTTTCCATTTGTACCAATGGTGGTGTCGCCTCTACACTAAAATAATGCAGCTCTTCTGTTTGTTGGTGGCTTGCCAGATGTAATTCATACTTTTTCCCTGCAGGAAAATTTTAAAAGGAGAATGAAGGAGAAGAAGAAGCGATTGAAAGTAAGTGCAATTAGTTTGTGTTCGTGAAAAATATGTTCCTTTTTTTCTTTTTCTTTTTCATGTAATAAGTGGTTACATGCAATGTCAAGGTGTTTCGAATGAACCTCTGTACTTTGCACACACTCAGATACACACACTGTGCATTGTAACTGTGGGCAAGGTCATTTAATTTAATTAACTGCTCCTGAATACAGTTTTTCATAATTCGACTCTGCAGTTAGGGCACAATATTCACCTGTAATGAATGGTGCACACGGTCATGTTACATTTTGCACGCATAATTGCAAAGGGCACACATTAGTTAACTGAATTGCTGTGGGGGGCTTGGTAGGGGTGCTGGAATAAAACTAACAATGGCATTTTAGTCACTTGAATGACTTGAGTCACATGATCAGAATGCAGCCTAATGACTGCTGGATCTTGGATATATGATAAAGCATGTATCGTGCATGTAATCTTGTTTTTAAATGTTGGTCCTTTTTATTCCAAATCTATTGACTCCATGCTATTCATTTAGCTTTTGCATTCCTGCTTTAAAGAAATTCCCACTTTATTCTTAAGGGTCAATGTCTGCAATTTGTGAGGTTTTATATGTAACGTATCATATTTGGAAATACCTGATTATGTACTTTATTGAAGTCATTGGCTATGAAAGCCCTTCATTAATGCAGTCAGGGGACTCACAATTTGGGGGAAATAAATATAGATTTTGAGTTCATAGCATGGGAGCAGCCTGTGTGTGTGTGTACAGTCAAGTGTGAAAGACCAAATTCTGTTATTGTAGAAATTCTACAAGTGAAAATGGGTACATTTTAGAGGGGGAAAATATATTTTATTTTTAAAACATGCATAAACAAGCTATATTAGAAATGTTCTTTTAAATCGTACAAACTGGCGAAATCATAATTGTCTGTAAATGTGTGTATGTATACATAATTCAAAGATTCAAAGCGTTTGTCAAATGTACAGAAGAAACTGCATTTCTCTGTGCAATGAAATTCTTTCTTAGCTGTCCACACACACATGCTGAGTTTAGGTTAAGAGTTAATGAATAAAATAACAACAAATGTAAAAATAGAATAAAATAAACAAGTAAAGACTTAAGTGGATAAATACCAACTGTGTTTGCAAAATGAAAAATGTACAAAGGAGCAGAAATTACGGTATGAGGTAGATGGAGGGGATGTGCAAATTAGCTTAGTGTGCAAAATTACAATTGAGGTTGGTCAGCTGTTCAGGAGTCTGATGGCAGTAGGGAAGAGTTGAGTTGGTGTGTGTTATATGTATAGTTTGTATATGCTTATGTATTAATTGTGCACAACAGGCAGAACAGGCCCCATCGTATGTCCCGGGTGGTCAGTTTGCTCCATATGCTCTGGGGGGCCGAGACAGACCCATGCCCGTGCAGAATGCCCGTCACGCAGCTTTCGATATGAGGATGCAGGGAAACCGCAACCAGCAGAACAAGGTACACCTCAATACACACACGACTGTTTTTACACTAATTCATTTAAGGGTGCTGCATTTTTAAAACTGTAAGTCCTTTTGTGATCCTGAAGTGTTTTCATTCTTTGCCTGTTTCTGTCCCTCCCCCACCCAGGATGCTGCTGCATCCTTGAAAGCCTCATTGAGAAATGGAAGCAAGGCATGTAATTCTTTATTTCTTCTATCAGATCTCGTCCTTTTCCTTGTCCAGTGTAAAGAGTTGAACAAAACTGAAATTATGACAGTCTCCCTTTCTTGGGTAATGTGTAATTGTTTACAAACACCGGCAACGCACCGCTGTGGATATAGATGACAAAGCAAAAAAATAATTTGGCAGGTTAATATATTGTTTTTGTGCTTGTATCTGGGCTCTGTGGATCTGTCGATCTTTTGCAAACACAGGAATTTTTTTTCCTTGTTTGCTAAGATTCACTTCATTCTCTGTTTTCAGTTGTGCAACCATCATGGTTAAATGTCTAACACAGTGGTCCCCAACCCCTGGGCCGCGGACCGGTACCGGGCCGTGGGTCATGTGGTACCAGTCCGCGGGCTGTACAGGGAAAAAAAACTGTGGCTGTTACCCGTGTTATGATGTTGGCTGGTTGTTATGAAAATAAAGCTGCGAGTACCCATTGGATTTACACTTAATATATTTTAAAGATACCCCATTATTATGCGTATCATTTATTTGTATAAATACGTATATGTATATTTATCCGCCACTCCTTAAAGGTCGGTCCTTGACCAAATAAAGGCTGGGGACCACTGATCTAACAGACATTGTTGTTCTCATTTTGGCTCGTCAGTACATCTTTTTGTTTTGAGTTGTATTGCAAGGGATTCATCAGAATCAGATCTTTATTGATCCTGGAAGAAACTGGACAGACACGGCACAAACAATATGGCATATAAAAGTGAAAATAAATCTCTCTAGAAAGCACTCTATAAAAATACACTGTACTACATACAGTTATGTTGGTTGGTGTTGCAGGAAAATGTCAATCTGGAGGTCATGTTGTTTAAAGGGCTGGAGATTTATCTTAAAGAATTCCATGATGCTGTGTGAACAATAGCATGAAATATTAGACATCATTTAAAATATGTTTTGAACCTTGGTTTTAGAGAATGTTGTTTAGAGGTCCTGCTATGATTTTGGAAGTAATTCAAGAATATAAATAATAAAATCCAACTAAGTCATGTAAGATTAATGATGACTGGATATGTAAGCTCTCTTCTATGCAGTAATATTTAATGGTGCTGACTCTGTCTCTTTTGTGTTTTAGGATACTGCGGGGCCTAGTGATGGCATGGACAGCCGCGGAATGAAGAGGAAAGCAGAAGACAGCGACAGTGAGCCAGAGCCTGAAGATAATGTCAGGTGATAAGCTGCCAGGTTCACACCATTACACATCATTAATCTCTGCTTCAGCTGTGTACCCCCCCTCCCCTCCCCATGTTGCTCCAGCAGTGGTACCTTCTACAAGTGCCAGTTATTAATATAGAAAGGGGAGCTGTTGTATAAAAAAAATCCTCTGCGATGCAGTTGGCAAAGCTGTTAAATCCATCGGGCTAAATTGGTATTCATGGCGGCTTTCCTTGCCCCAGTGGGGTCGCGTGAAGGATTGGCTCGACAGATGCCGTTCGTCCTTGATTATGAGAGCGGAGTGCCGCCGCATTTCCACAGCCCACCAGAACGGCCAGGCTCAGCGCTGAGCTGGAAAATAAGTTTCTCTTTGCTTCTTAATGGATTCTGTCTCATTGGAAAATGAATGGGGAGGCGGCAGCGGAGAATGTGCAGAAGAAACAAACGAGACCGGCCCTTTAAACTGCTGGCCAGGTTAATGGGAATAATTTAGCATTGCCATCCTATTTCCGCTACTCTATGAGGGGACAGATTTCCACATTTGTAATCGTTTTATTCATGATCCCAAACTTAATCAGTTTTCTTTTTGGACTATTTCACCTCACGGAGCCCTGCGTCTGTCCCTCCACCATGAATGGGTGTCATTTTAGGACCAATAGCTTTTCGAAACTGGTAGAAAAATGTCTTGGGTGGTGCAACCGTAGCCATTTGTCGGAAGATTTTAGAAGTAGGCGTCTGGTTCTATCCACTGTGAACAGTTCTGACTCTGGGTTTCTCCCGAATGGCCAAACCAGCGCTGAACTGGAAAATAAATTTCTCTTTGCTTTTTAATGGATTCTGCCGCATTGGAAAATGAATGAGGGGAGGGAATATGCAAAAGAAAGAAATGAGACTGGCCCTTTAAACTGCTGGCCAGGTTAATGGGAATAATTTATCATTTCCATCCCATTTAAGCTGCTCTTTTGCTTCACTTCTTTCTGCTTTGAACGCCCCTTAACATGCCTGTGGTTATTTTCCATATGTTTTAGGTTGTGGGAGGAAGGCTGGAAGCAGCGCTATTACAAGAACAAGTTTGATGTGAATGAGACGGATGACGAATTTCGCAAAAAAGTCGTCAAGTCTTACGTGGAGGGCCTGTGCTGGGTTCTTAGATACTACTACCAGGTGTGTGGTTAAACTGAACAATGCAAGAAATGTAATCATGATATTCAAAATTGTATTCACAATGTGTAATTTGTACACAGGATGAGGTTTAAGGACCTGCTGCAATGTTCAAAAAAACACGAATAGCACCACAATTTATAAACCTGTGCAAACCTAGTGAATAATTTGGCCATATTAAGTTCACAGAGAATGCAGCTCGCACTTCTGCACACTGGAAAACAGCAAATAAAACAGTATTAAATGTAAATGTTGTCTGTCAAAACTTGTTTTCCAATATCAAGAAATAAATTAGGAACTACAAGAAAACGATATACTTTGTTCTCTGTTGAATGGAGTGAATTTAATTTTATATAATTTTCCACATTAAAAACATTAGACATTAAATATCAGTTGTAGAGGTTCTCAATCAGAATTTAAGCATCTGTTTGATTGTAATGTGCATTTTTTTCTTCAGAACACATAGTTGGCCATAGGCCTATTTCCTTTGAATGTTTCCCCCATTATGTTTTGTTTAACAGGTAAAAACTGGTAAGTTCATCTGCACTGTATTTGAATGCTGTTTTTACACCTGTACCAAATATTCATGAATCCCTGGCTAATTTTCAGGCCACTGGCTAAGTATCCTGCCTTTTTTTGATTATATTTTTTTATACATTTTAAATTTTACTTTGGTCCATTTTTGCAACTGTAGCTAATAGAAAGTCCTGGAAATGTTTTTTTTTTTCTCACACCCAAGTGTTTATTTACCCCACATGTTGAGTTTCAGGTCCTATGATATGGTAATTAAATATTTACCATCAGCCAGTTTGGCTATAAAGAAATCATCAGCCATACATAATATAAATGATGTAATGCTGCACACCCCAGGTCTACATGCACGCCTGTTTTGTGTATTGTTTGCTCAACTTTATCTCGCATTCCAGTAATTACTGTATGCCTTTAATAATCTCTCCCTCTCTCTGAGATTATTCTTGACCCAGGTATTTGTTGTTGCATGAGACACAGCACACATTTCCCTCTTTCTATCCCAGCATAGAATGGCAGAATTGAACCCATGAGTGGTGGGCAAACACAAGGATGAGAGGCAAACAGCCTTTTCTGTGTTTGCCTTGTCCTCTGGAAGGCCTGTATTATTTAGTCAATTGTAAATGTAGGTCTTGATCTTTTAGCTTTAAATTCAATAATTAGCGGTCCATTCTCTCCAGCAGATCCCAGTCTGATTAGGGCTGTGGGCCGGGGGATTTGTGTGCAGTAATTGGGAGCTGCGCTCATGCCTGGGTTTATGTTTGACTCCACATGCTGTGCTTTGGAGAGCGCTCCCCTGGGATGTGCTGAATGGATTCATTATGAGGTCTCGCTACTGCTGGAGACGTGTCTGCTGCCCTCCGACACACATTCATAGATTCACCACAGCCTGTCTTCCCAGATGCACACACACTGCCAAATCGTGGATGAAGAGGACACATTTTGAGCAGTAAATGTGGAGGGCAAATATCCACATGGCTTTTATTTACTCACATGAGGTCATCTTTCCTCCACGGGGGGGGGGGTGGTGAGGGTGAGGAATGTGTGTTGCCTCCTTATATGCCTTTTGCTCCCTTTCTCTCAGTAAAGTCTGATTTTAAGTAAATCTAACCAGTGTAAAACAGTCTAGTGCACCACCACTCTGCCTCTCTCCAGAAGCCCCTTCCCCATCCTGGGTTCAAAACCAAAATTAGTTATTGTTTATGTTCATTTGCGTGTGAAGTCGTTTTGAAAACCCCAGTAGTACTTTTTAATAAATTTTTTCAAATTACAGTAACTTTAGTTCCACGTGACACAGGAACTCCAAACAAAGCTCAGCATGATGTCTGACACTTCGAGCATCAACTCAAACTCAAACTGGGGCAACTTCCATAAAAGGAGCTATTTTGCTGTGTGGTGACAGTTTACGAATCTGTGCCACTCAGATTCTAAGGGTTGATGGCATTCTTGTTTGTTTTGAATGTGAAGGGACTGAAATGGATTTTCATGCCGAATTTGCTTGGTGTGTTGAATTGAAGAGTAGTAACAGTAAGGAACAGCCCATCTTTCTACTTAAAAATTAGTCTGAAGAAATGGGAGTTCCACTGCTGAGGATCGGGCACTCTTAAAGATTGGTCATTTGTTAACCATGAAATATAATGTAAGTTCTGATTAGTTGCCTGCGTTAGTTTTGCATGTGCTGAAATTGTGAATGCATGTTCAGGGGAGTGTGTGAGTTCATGTGCACAGTTTTTGGTTTTGTTTTCTTGAATTGTATGACTTAACAATTTGTTCTCTGGCCCCTCTTCAAAGTTTTGTTTTTAATGAGATTTTGCAGCGGCAATATCCCAAGGTGTATTCAGTTGCGTGAAATGGAAAAGAGTAATAGAATGGACCAGATATGTGAACTGAATGTAGAAGACGGTTGGAGATGGTAAAGACTTAGAAAGTGCAGTGTTTTGTAGGTTAAAAGCGAGTGGTCTGAGAGGGTAGAGTAATACCTGACTTATGAAGGGTTGTTTTCTCTTTTACAGGGCTGCGCGTCCTGGAAGTGGTACTTTCCCTTCCACTATGCACCGTTTGCATCCGACTTCAAAGACATCAAAGACATGTTTAATGAGTTTGAAATGGGGACCAAGCCGGTAAGTGAAGAGCAAGAACCTGTAGCTTTAGTTTTTCAAGGTCTTTTTCCCTAGTGCTCATTTTTATACCAGTATGGACATTAGGCAGTTGACAACAATAATGTTTATTGTTTATCATTTATCTGGTTGACAGTGCCATGTTGGTTATTGGACTGGTGTTACTTTGTAAGAACAAGTTAAAATGCATACATTCTCAATGTTTCTCATTTTAGAGGGAAAACGTATTGGTTCAATAATGCAAGGTTTCCTCTGGTACTGTTATATTGTGAACAAAGGGGAATGTTGTATCTAAATTGCTGCTGCTCATTTTGCCACAGATAAAACATTAAGTTATGTAATTTAAACCTTGGTCAGAATTGTCTGGAATTTTATGCAGTCTTGCTCCATGTGACCTTTACATATTTTTACTTTTTCCTTGTAGTTCAAACCCCTAGAACAACTTATGGGTGTGTTTCCTGCCGCCAGTGGAAATTTCTTGCCCACTACATGGAGGGCGCTGATGAGCGACCCTGTGAGTGTGATTTTTTTTATTTGAAAGATCACATTAATATACATTGTCTTCTACTGGCTTATTTGTATCTAATGTTCACATTGATTCAACCTTATAATTAAACTTTTTCTTTTTTAAATAGGACTCCTCAATCATTGACTTCTATCCTGATGACTTTGCCATTGATTTGAATGGAAAGAAATATGCCTGGCAGGGTAACACAAACAATTCTTTAAATAAAAAGAAAACTGCTGCAGAATTTTTTTTTCTGGCTTGATGACTGCAGTGGTGTTGTCCTTTTTAAAGGTGTCGCCCTGTTGCCATTTGTGGATGAACGCAGGCTGCGAGCAGCTTTAACAGAAGTCTACTCTGATTTAACTCAAGAGGAAGGTGAGAAACGGACAGATCACGTCTATTTAGATAAAGTAGTTGGTGCAGCTGGTGGTCTAGTGGTTAAGGAGTTGTCCCTGTAAGCAGAAAGTTGTGGATTCGGACTGCATGTAGCACCACTGAGGTCCCCACACACTGCTCCCTGGGTGCTGTTTTCCTGGCTGCCCAATGCTTCACTCTGTAAACGGGCTAAATACAGAGGGAGTTTTCACACTGTGTTGTGGTGTGTTCGTACTGTGTTAAGGGACCATTTGTGATATGTGAACATAGTGGATACAAAGACCTACAAATTAGAGAATATATTCTATGAAAAAGAGAAAAATGATAAGCTTGCAAGAAATGTGAAAGGTAAAAAATAGCTAACTGTTGATGAATATTTCGAGTCTGTTTGCTTTGCATTTTTAAAACACATGTTCGGTTATTTATTATGAAGATGATGATATTTTTATTAATATCTTCTGTGTTTCTCTTTCAGTCCGGAGGAACAGTCTGGGCAGTGATGTGGTGTTCGTGGGGAAACTGCACCCTCTTTGCGATTTCATCCGTGAACTCTATAATTCAGCAGCTCAAGAGGTAAGTAAAGTTAGTGTGATTTGACGAAGGCTACTCTCTTTTGTGCTCTTGCTGCTGAATTATGTGGTTTAATGACTAGTGCTTAATGGCTACATTTAAAAAATTGATCACAATCAAAATGTAAAGTAAACATCGACTCAACAAATTCAGGGCAGTTTCCACTGTTTGAAATAGCACCACCTTGAGAACTAACTTCATATTTGAATCAGAATCATCTAGTCTTTAGAATCAGAATCATGTCCACTTTTAGTTTTTTAGTTTTTGTATGTGCAAAAATACAGCAAAACAAATAGTGTCCCATTGTCAGTGTTGAAATCTGAAACTACCTGTTTTGGTTGTTCTGCCCAGCTTTGACTTGGAAAAGTCTGTTTTGGAATTGACAAAAGGTTTATAGTTGGAAATTGGACTTATGTAAGAGATTTTACCTAAAGGAAGCCTATATTATAATGGATATACAGTAACCCCTCGCTTATCAGCAGTTGCGGCGTCGGCCTCTCGTCCACCACACCACTCAGCCACATGCTCAGTTTACGTTTGGGTGTGGTTGGCAAAGCAGTTAGGCCCAAACATAAACAAACCGCAAGGGGCGTGGTGGACGAGACCCAGATGTCACAGCTTAGTTTCTGACAATATAATTTTTCATGTATTTTAGTGAAACTTAAGAAAAATGTAATTAACAAATATAGCTACATTTCCATATAAAACATGACTGGATTTTCTTGGGACTGTGGAGAGAAACACAAAGTGCATCTTGGGATGAAAATAGCCAGTCCGAGAATGCTATTTGTCCTTGCTGCTGCCCTGGGATGCATCTCTGGCACCTACAGGCCAGGAAATGACAACACATACCAAAGAAAACTTGCTTGCCTGAATTACAGTACAGGGATAACCTTGATATTTTGCATTCTAGAAATGCAGGAGTCCAGCGTAAACTGTACTGTACAGTATGTCTATGGGTTTACCTTTACACTTTAAGGGTAATGTATTAAGCTGAGTTTAAAGTGAAAAAGCATTTTGGGAGTGTATTTGGGGGGATACTTAGGATTTACACTATAAATATAGGCATTTTTAACCACGTCACAATGTTGCGTTTTTTCACTATACAGGGGTGCTCTTGGAATGTAACCACCGCCGATTGTTTACTGTACAAAGGTTGTAAATGGAAATTGTTTCTGGTACATAGAAGTGCACAACCCTGAAAAAAAATAGATGTAGGATTTGAGCCTGCTGTGTATATGTACTGTATTTATTACATATTTGTTGGTTCGCCTACTACTAGTATCAAATGGGTTTTGTACCATTTTTCTTTTAAAAGCAATGCGGTATGATGGGTATGCTACAGTGTTTAACCTCCTGTCATGTTCCTGTTCTCTTTCACTCAGGGCACAGAGATTCCTGCAGAGCTGTGCCATGGAATCCAAGGTATATTGGAGCTCGACGAAGAGCCTATTCTACCAGATAAGTAAGGAACAGACATTTAGATTTTTTTTTTCCTCATATTTACATACATTTCATCCAAATTCTGTCACATGAAAAGTAGTGTAACAAGTAGTGACAGAATTACTTTTTTTTTTTTTTTTTTGCAGTCCTGTTCAGTCTCCAGTCCCCCTGTTGAAAGATATTCCAGCCAGCAGCGCAGTCGGGTAAGCCATGCTCTCAGTCTAACTCAGTTCTCTCCAAAGTTTATGGCCAGTCGTCCCAAAACCACATCCATGGAGTTGAACCGATAGAATGTTCGTCAGAGGTGCTTTTGTTATTGTGGTCTTAATAATAATAATAATAATAATAATAATAATAATAATATTAATAATATTGATGGTCTTGCTTGAGTTTATTTTTTTCTTTACGTTCTTGAGCCATGTGACTAAAAGCTAACCCAGATAACTTGACTCGCGCCTTTGTAGTAGACTAGTCGACTTTTGTCTTAATGCCCTACCATACAGTCAGCTTGGCTGTGGCATGCTGCCATTAAGCGACTCTGGTTCAAGTCACTTTATTTGAACTTCAAAAAACAATTGTTCACAGTACGCCACAGTTCCTTGTGCCAGTTGAAAAGTGCCGCTTGATACGTATTGATTAAAAACCACTGACTTATAAAAGCCTCTAGGATCATGAGTCTTTCATTCAAATATTAATTAGCTGCTTGTCACAATTCTGTTTAAATGCCATTTAACACCCTACTAATCATTTGCTAAGATCTGTTTGTCTGTTCCACTCGTAGATTTGCACATGCATATTCTCTCCTTTTAACACTACGTAAGTGACAATATCACAGATTGACAGAATACAGTCCATAGGATTCAGTGAGCATTAGGGAACCAAGAATAGAGATCTGAAGTCATTCAACATACAGTTTGGACAAAGCTGCTGTCTATACTGTGCACTGGTACAATTTATCTGAATAACTTGGTTGAAATGCTTTTGCTCAATTTTCCTCTGTTCAACAGGGTTGCCACCTAATACTTGGCCTTCTGATGGTCCAGCCTTTGATTTTCCTCGCTGAGGAATTCAGTAAGAGGAGTTTGTTTTGATCTGTTGCCTGGGATATAATCATGCTTTTTCTGGCTTTCAGAATCAAATTCAAGGATCCGCAGTTTGAAGAAGGTCACGTGTTCAAGGCTGTTATCCTCCCAGGGGCTAAGTATGCACAGCGCCTCTCTTTTCAATTATTAACTCTGAAGGAATGAAAGATTATAGCTGGGCAAAACAAAAAAGACGTATAAGTTATTAGGTTTTTTTTTATTATGCTGTACAAATAAATTGGCTCATAGTTCCTCACAGATGCAAACAAACATTGAAATGGTCTCAATGTGGGTTTTGTTAATATATTTAAAACATGATGCCCCAATAACTTCCATGACTGCTGCAGCTTCCAAAATAAGTCAACATTCAAAATTAAATTTAAAAATAGAAATACTTCCCTAATTGCACCTGAATCACTTAATTTGGTGAAATTATGTATGTGAACACTCCTCGTTTACCCGTTTCTTACATCTGTTTGCACATTCAGCCAGTAGACCACAGTATGTTTTTCATTAAAAAGTCATATTTCATGTTTTTAGGCTCTCATTCTGCGGCATGCAATCTTTTTTGGCCATAGTGAAATGGGATCTATTTCCATCAAAATACAATATCTCTGAGATTCTTTTTTCACATGTCGGCTTCTTAAAAGTATATATGCTATAACATTTCTAAATATCGTGTCCAAGGAAAATGCACTTTAGTTAATATTAGATTCAGATCAAATTAATTTCTTATTTGCTAAAGTGATTGTTCTTTTGCAGATTTGCACATGCTGGTATGTACAATGAGTTTATCTGTTTGGCTTTATGCTGCTAGGATTCCCAACAAAGTGTTGAAGCCTGGAGACTGGGAGAGGTCTAACAGTGGACCATGGAAGCCTCAGCTGGGCTTCAACCCGAACCGCCAGCAAGCCCACCTGCAGCAGTCTGCTTTCAGGACATTGGGGTACGTTGAATATTACACCAGTTGTTTTAAAAAGATACAAGTAAATTAAGCATCAGCTACCACTACATTTTCAGAGAAACATTTCATGCTGTCAAGCTGGTCATACTTTTGTTGTTTGAAATGGGGTGATAGCTGTTTAAAAACTCAGCTGAACATCTGGCAAATTCGTTGGGCCTTGATGTTAAATGATGAATTATGCATTGTGTGGTGCCAGTGTGATGTATGCAGATTTTGTCCACCATAGCCTTAATTTCTTAATGAAAGCCATTATTGGGTTTGATTAGACCAAGCAGACAGGTGCGTGCCTTTCAAAACAGAGAAATGGACCCTTCGTTTTTGCCTTTTTTGTGAATGCCACCCAAGATATTGGCATGAACTGATTAAATTCGAAATAGACTGAATATATCAGAATGGTACAGTTAAATGAGGTAAAAGGTGTGTGGAAATTTCAAGATTGTCCTTTTTTTTCATGCCCACCCCCCAAACAGCCATCATATGAACAGGCATCAACAAGACAGTGGTCGGCACAACCAGGGCCCACACCGTGGTGCACCGCAGATGGCCGGTATATACAGCAGTGCCCCACCTCCCAGTGTGTATCACCAAGGAAACTACCGCCCCCCACTCAGAGACCAGCCACCCCAATTCCAACGTGAGTTTCACACCAGCACCTTATAGGAAGGTCAAGATTTGCTGGAATTTGAGTACTTTTAATAACAGAGGTTTGCATTCGACTATGGACCCAAAGTACCCCACAAACAATAGCCTTCATTATTTTTTAAATGTGAACAAACAAATCAGTCAAAATGTGACTTTCAAATGTAAAGAGCTGTAACAAAATAGAACTTGTGTCTTTAGTGGAATTTAGTAAAAATCATCTTCTTGCTATGACACATTCATGAAAAGATGAATTAAACTCAGTGTTTTGACAAACTGAGCCCCACTTCAGAAAAAGCAATGTCTCGAGAGTGCCTAGACGTTCGAGTAAAAATAAATGATCAGTATTAACGTTGCAGATCTGTAGGTCGCTGTATCATTTCAAGTCAAGTAGAGTTTTGTCACCCCAGCCATATACATTACCTAAACAGTGAGATGAACTATCGTATTCCAGGACCATAGGTACATGTGTGGGGATTTTTCACCAGTTTATCCCCTCAAACCCCCAAACACAACTGTCTCACAAAGTTCTGATGCTGTTAGTGAACTGCTGCCCTCTTCAGGATTAAGCCCATCACTTCCACTGCTTTGGAAGATGCTGTGAAAGTGTAAACTGAAACTGAGAAGAAGAAACAACAATTTTTTTTATTCATGAGGACAAAACGATTTGGCTTTAATTTAGGCTTTTAGGAATCCATGAGTTGTGTGCTGTTTGCTTACCCACATGCAGATGCAGGCTATATCATTAATATGGATGAAAATGTTCTCCTTTTGTCTTCTTGGAGGTTCTGTTGATTCATAACAAAGTATGTTGTATACTTAATCAGGAATATAGGCCAACTTGTTGCAGTTTACACTTCCTGTATCCCTTAAGGTATTTTCCTGCTGGATTTTAATGATGCAGTATAACAAAAACCCAGAATAGTGACAAAGTTAACGGTCTACTTAAGCACCAGTGTAGACCCCTGGTTACATTAAAGCGCTGATTCATCAAAACACCCACAAACACTCAACTGGAGCTGTGATGGGTCAGGATGCCTGCAGTGCACAAAATAACTAGTTAACAGGGCTCATTTTCAGGCCTTTTGTCACGCTGATATTGTAAGGGTCAGCGTTTTGATAACATTGGATAAAGGAGTACTAATATAAACACTACTTTGCCTTCCATTGCATCAATATCTGAGGAAATAATATTTTGGTATAAATTGGGATTTAGACCAAATATGAAATGGTCTCTGCAGTAGCAGTGATTTCTCAGATTCGTACTTGTAGGTCTGAATAGAGCTGAGCGCGTCGCCTGTTTAGCCGTACGCCAGCGGCGCAGGAGGAAGAGCGTTTGGCTTCACCGCAGTAACTGCCATCTGGCCGGAGACTGCAGCCTGCGCTGCTCCGCGTTAGCTTCATTCTCCACCGCTGCGCTCCTGCATACTCACTTTGATGTGCCAATTTGCAAGTTGATGAATAATCTCATCTGGCTGCTGATAGCTTGTGGGCGAGTGGAGGCCATTCTGCTGGCACTTAATGCAAATTTGTCTGTGTGTGTGTACCACCCTGTAGATCTGCGTGACTTCTACTGACCCTATAACTTACCTCTGTATGTATGTATGACATGTTCGTGTGTAATACATAATTGTGTGTGT
Source organism: Nannopetersius ansorgii (assembly GCA_037974605.1). Taxonomy (NCBI): domain Eukaryota; kingdom Metazoa; phylum Chordata; class Actinopteri; order Characiformes; family Alestidae; genus Nannopetersius; species Nannopetersius ansorgii. The sequence goes on along the minus strand of JBBPDE010000155.1, from coordinate 1,745,118 downwards.
GTGTGTATATATATATATACAGTGTGTGTGTGTGTGTGTATCACAAATATAAAGTTACATTACACTCGTGCAAAAATGCATGTATTCATGTACCAAAATTGGCCACAAGTGTTACATTGCCATTTTCAAGCTCTCGTCATTCTTCAGAATTAAACAAGATTTTCGTGTGACACCTGTAAATGAACTTCGATGGGAGTAAATAGTAAATGGAGCTGAACTGCTGTAGATGAAGATGGAAGTGTTGTTTCTTCTGACATTACAAAAACGATAATTTTCATTTCCAGAATTAAATTTTGGTTTAATTAACTCACACTAATTTTGACAGCATGTTGAAGTGAACTCATGAATCCTGAGATCTGTTAAAACTGAAAAATAGAAAAGTATTACGATCAATCTTAAACCAGATCATCCAGTCCTGCCCTCTTTACCTTTACAAGACTTTAAATCATTTGAAATGTATCTGGAAGATTGTATTCTAGAGTATACTGTTTCTTTATGTAGGTTCTTTCATTTATTGTCCTTTTAGGAGAGTGCTGTTTTAGGGAGAGGTGGATTTCAGCACTATATGTTTAAGTGTCTTTAAGACCTATGTCTTCATATTCAAAGGTCCTCCCATGTGTCCTCTGGAGGGTGTCGATTAGAAGCTAATCAGCTTCTTTCAGAGCACAATGCATAATGATAAATAAGGAGACTGGTTATGTTTATCCCTCCTCCACAGGACTCTCCAGAAGGAAAGCTCACTAAGAGCAGCGATGTTTAATTTCTGCTCAGGACCGCATTCATATCTTCAGCCCTGACCTTTGACTCAGTCAGTGGGGCTTTGCTGCAGTGACGCTCAGGAGATTGGCCATTACATTTATGCGATGTGTGTGTGTGTACATCTCTGGGAATAAATAGAGACCACAGCAATTCATTTTTAAATCAGCCTCCGAGCATGACAACCATTCCATGCCCGTTAAAATCCTGCATACACCGCATTTACCTTTTAATAGGTACTGATTAGTGATCAGCTGAATCACATCTTATTTAATGAGGAAACGTATAAAACACTGCTGTAATCGACTCGTTCCTCTCACACTGAGACCAGTTGGATGGTAAAACACTACTGGAAGTTTATCAAAGGTCATTATTGCCATTTTGTTTAAGAGAGAACACGAGATTTGTTTTCTTTCAATTATTCCGGTTCTGTAAACTCCATCATTTTTCTTATTCTGATGTATGTCATTTCCTTTAAAATGATGCTTTAAAGAACAATATTTTTATTTCTAAATGAGGATAAATATTGTCAGCAGTTCTTAAAAACTAAACCAAAGCTGTTCAGTTCAATACTTGCAGCTATAAAAGATAAAACGTGAGAAATATTTTTTGAGTGGTCTCTTCTTTTTCCAGGAGTGTGTGTGTTGGCTCTAATGGAGTGTGTTTGAGTAGAGATGTGTGCACTGTGGTAGAGAGTGAAACCCTAGTTAACTTTCCTTTCACTGTGCTGTGCCTCCTGTGGAGCCGACTCAGTGCAGGGGCTTCAGACGCGCTCTGGGCTTTTGCTGGCTTTAATTGAAACAGCTGGTGGTAAAGTAGCACATTACAGGCTTTGGGTCAGTAGATCCGTGTGTGTGTGTGT
>JBBPDE010000155.1:1733045-1743400 GCA_037974605.1 Nannopetersius ansorgii | reverse complement strand
CTGGCTTTAATTGAAACAGCTGGTGGTAAAGTAGCACATTACAGGCTTTGGGTCAGTAGATCCGTGTGTGTGTGTGTACACTTGTGTATTGGGAACACAAAATAATCTGAGGTGCTTTTTGGTTGCCGCTGCAGAGTTGTGTTTGAGTTATCAGGATGTCGGGCTTTGTGGTGCTGAGCTGGTCCTTTTATCGTCTCTAAATTAAAGGAATGACCAACTGACTGATTACCTAATTAATAATCTGATAATTGCAGCCCTAAAACATGAGTTTTTAATCAAATAATTCAGGAATTACCTTCAAAGAAGTGTTCTTCCAAATTGCTAATATTAACAAAACAGACACGTGTGTGATTTTGATTGAGATGTTTTTAAAAAAAAAACATTTTGCCACACCTGGACTGTTAAAATATTATATTAAAAGTAAACATACTTAGTAAAATAGGTAAACTTAACAGGCTTTTGCTTCATTAATAGGCTATGGACTATGGAGCTGGATTATTCTGCAGTAACAGATTTGCACTCATACCTCTGACAATCTCTTTTTACAGAATATGTTGGCTGACGTTGGCCTTATTACATACACTTCCAATATTTAAGTAATTTTGACAATCATTCAATCTTGGTCGAGATCAAACACAGGCTGTTAAACAACCTACTGTGAAAAGGTCGATTCCTTACAACAGAACGCAGTGCGTGCCCTGGGTTTAACTTTGTTTACTTAAGGTTTTGTCATCATTCACTCTGCCGTTGGCTCCGTTTTAGGTCTTCTCTCAGCTGCCCTACTGTAAGATTGATTTCACGTAGCTTCCAGCTAACTCCCTCTTAATCAAATTTGATGTGCGGTGCTCTCATACTAAAGATTTCGTCATTTGGGTTTCTCCACATAGTTGCATGTAATGTTGTGCAACTAACCAAATGGACCCATCAAATCGATAGCAAAATTCATTTACTGGCTGTTTTTGTAATCAGTGTTTCAGGTAATTGTCGCAGCCCTGCAGTGTATGTATACTGTATATCAGAGTCAAGTATTTACATTTTTAAATCTTTTGTCAGAAGCCTTTTATCTAAAGTGACATTATTTGTGTGTCACAGATTTGGCTGAATATAATGTAGGCGTCTTGCCCAGGGACACTTACTCGTGTACTGTGTCACCTGGGAATAGAATCAATTCCCACTTGTCTGCTTGGAGGGCAGCGATGTTATACGAACCAACCACAGTTTGATCGCCAAAGCAGTGTTTTATCCATTTTTTTTAAATACTTTGAGGTTCTGATGCTTCATATAGCCACTGAGTTTAACACGGCTGTTCCCGCCATTGTATAGGCAGTATATTAAAAAAGTGTCAGGAGCGCGCTAGTATTGACTGAATGTGGATTGGGACGATGTAATCCCTGTGTTAAGTTAATGAGAAGACAGTTTACAGGGGATTGTTGTTTTAATCCTGTTTGTGCTTTGTGTCACCTGCTCTTCAGGTCCTTTATGCTTCTGCGTTTGTTAACTGTAGTGTAGGTTTATTGGACTATAGCAGAATAAATGGGTTGTAATTCTGTCTTTAGGTTGCCTTGTGTGCAGAGTTTTAGCGAAACAGGACATGGTAATTGGGGAAAAAAGTGGGTGGTCCCCTTTTGTTTTTGTTTTTTGTTTTTTTCCAAGCTTCTGGTCATTATATCTGAAAGTGTGGTGTTGAATGAAGAGATAATTGGTTGCCATCTTTGTAACTGACTACTATTTGTCTCTAACCTCAGCGTCTGTGTGCAGACTCTCATGCGGATGCTTGCCTGCTCTAATCTTAAAGTCTCTGAGAACCGATGTCATTTATTCAGTGATGTTTTTTTTTCCTTTTTGTGTATGTGTGTTTGTGTATGCATGTATGTTTGTGTATATTTTTATATATATATGTATATAGGTGTGTGTGTATGTGTATATATTTGTGAATACACACATACTCACTTTTTCTTCTCCATCTCAGCCACTCACTGGGCCTGCTGCTATAAAACAAACAAGTCTAAGCTGTGCAGCTGGTTATTGCCTTGGCAACGATAGATTGGGAAGAAGCCGCTTGCTACTTTTTGAAAGTGTGGCTTTGTGAAGGGTTTGCTGCGCTGGAACTAGAGCACTTGAGCCCGCCACAATGCCGCCAGATGAATGCTTAGTTCATTTTGTAGAGGGAAGAAATGCAAATGCAGCAGCACCCTCCTCCCCCTCTCTGCTGTCTCTTCCACCCATGTAAACACTGTTGTCACTTGCCGCGATCATACAACAACACAAACTTTAATTGCATCACTGAAGCTACTTCTGTGCTTTGAGCAAAACCGGTAATATGGATGTTGAGTTTTGAGTAGAAGAACAAAGTTTAAATGAACTGTAATGGTGACTGTTTTGTAGCTTGGATTATTTACACCTTTTTACATAGTTTAATGAAAACGTTCAGGCCGTGTTTCACAAATAACAAGATAATTCATCTTTTCCCAATAGATTCCAGGCAACATGGGTTTGCAAGAGCACCACCCCCATCTCACCCTCCGCAGTATACAAGGTAAGGTTACGGCTTTGTCTGCCCTTTACATTCACCTTATTCATACAACAGTTCTTCAGGTCTGCTTCTCATGAGCATTGCTTGAGGTCAGTGTGAGGTCTGTAGCACAATGCATCTGCAAATGTACATTTTCAGCCATTCTTCCTCGAGGCCTTCTCCAGTTGTACTGCAAAGGTCCAATATCGCTGGATTCTTCCCCCATATATATGCCAGAGAATTACATGCATTGAAAGCACGCTGTCTGTCTTCTCAATACAGAGTGAAGTTACTTTTCTCCTGGAAGTGCTTGCTGCGTCCCTCTCCTACTCCGTGGGGGGCTTAGGATGGAATTAGTTTTGGACAGGCTAAACAAATTTTCTACTGAAGAGGTTTGCAGGACTTAATGAGGCAGCACTAATTCTGTTGCACCAATATCGCCTCCGTGACTGGACCAACGTGGTCACACAGACTGGCCATTGATTGTGGCTCCAGACCTCTTCAAGTACTAATCAGCTTCTTTTTTGGTTCAACTTTTTAGGCCATTGTAGGCCCATGTCACCTTAGGTCAGTAGTTATTAGTGGCGACTGTGCACAGTTTCTTTAACTACTTAAGACGGGCTGAAATGAAATGCATAAGAAACCTGGAGGAGGGATTATGGATTCCATGGGTTTTTTTGGGGTTTTTTTGCGCTAAGGCAAGCATTGGGAAGAATGTGACATGTTTGAGTAATGAGGGATGGCTAGAGGTACTCTTTTCGGTCTTCTCTCTCCCTTTCTCTCTCTAGCTCTCTGTCTGCCCCCCCTTCCAGTCCCCAGTTATAGAGCAGTACTAAATTAGAGCGAGTATGTGCCCTACTTTATGGGTTGCCACATGTTGCAGCCTTGTTATTCATAGCAACCAACACGCTGACCATTTTGATCTTAGAGAAATAATCAAACGCCACAAAACGTTGTGTTGCCAGACTATGTGTGCTGTAGAACAACCTTAGAAACAGCTTAGAAAATGTGGAAATATATTTTTATCTGCCAGTAAGCTTTTATTTAGGGGAGGAAATAAGAGTAAATGCAGAAAAATTAACTGGACTTAGTAATCTCTCATGTCAATCACTTCCAAAGGCCAGTATTTGCTGTATTTCCATCCAATATGTAATTAATCTGGTTCCTTCAGCATGTGTGTGTGTGTGTGTGTGTGTATATATATATATATATATAAATAAATGTGGACTTATTGTGGACAGTGATACAGGAAGGAAATGAGATCACACATTTTGTGTGGATTCACTTCCTTCGTGTATCGCTGTCCACAATAAGTCTACGTTCATTTTGAAGAAATGTGCATCTTTGTAACTGAAAGGGTCTAAAACAATAACTGCTGGTAACCCTGCTATAATGTAATTGCACCTTTCGGCTTGTCCACTCCATCCACTGGCCCCATGTTGAGTGTCTCCGGATTGCATTGCTGGATTAGCCATTATGGACCTGCATTAGTTGATTTCAAAACTGGCATGTTGCACAATTGTAGTTTCTTTTTAACGTTTGACATTGGTCAGTAAAGATATTGGAAACCTGCATGTAATTCTTTTGTCAGTATTTGTAAGGCGCCGCAAGGACCTCACTGGGGTTTAAAATGGGGTGGTGGAGGACTTCATTCCCTGATCAGGCTTAAGTGGAAGGCTTGAATGGGGTAGCCTGGGAATGGTCCCAGCCGTGCTGCACCTGAGAATGCTGCTTTTCTTCGCATTCATGTTACACCACATGATTTGCATCTTTTTTAGTTTGTTTTATTTTTCTTTTTATTTAATTTGATTTTTTTTTTTCTTCAACCCTGTGGTAAATTTTTTTAAGGGTCACAGATGTGTTTTGTCACTTGTTCTATCTTCTCTGGTTTTTGGTACACACAAACACACACACACAAAAAAGTATAAATATTATATACAAAGAATATGTAAATGTATATTATATATTATAATCTTTGTTTCTCAGGATATGATGTATGTTTAAATGAAAGTGTCTATCCATGCAGCAGTTTAAGAATATCTAGATCATGCTTTCTGTTATGAGAGTCTGACCCTGTTTCTCCATCTCCTTAGGCCTCAGCTCGGTGGGCACGGCTGGGATCGGGCTTTGCAGGGCCAAGGCTCTGCCTACCAGCAGAACATGCAAAGAGGTCGTGGAGGACCAGGCGGCTACAACCAGCACCCATCACACAGAGATAACCGTGGACAGGAGGTATTGGACTGTCTGGTCAGACTGCCCTTTTAAGATGTAGTATTTGAGCCCAAACGTCCATAAACTGTGTTTATTTGTGCAGTAAAAACCCATATAGAAAATACTTTGCAAAGTTTATTTCATACTGGTAACTCTTAGCCTGCTGATCTTCAGTGTTCTTTTTTCTTTTTTGTGCTTTTCCAGGGCTACAATTCTGGGAGAAACTATGCTTTGCCTCCACCATCAAGACGTTACAACTGGAGCTGAATTCTTAGCCCTCTGTATGAGGATTTTGGTGTCTCCTCATTTTCCAGTCCCATTTTCTTATTTCTTTTTTGTTTAGTTTTGGTGGGCTATTAATTTGTAAAAATGCAAAACTTCTGGTTCTTATGTACTGACTTTTTAAAAATAAGAATGCCTGTAAATCTTGTGAAATACAAGTGAGACAAAGACAATCTGGTGTACTGTTTTTTTTTTTTTTTAATCAGATTTGGGGAAGTTACACACATGAAGCTTTTCGATCAGGTTAACCGTGACCTCAATTTCTGAAGTGTCACTGTCAGCTGAAAAAGGAAAATTCATACTTAGATGGCTTTTAGTTTGCATTTTTGCAGCATGTGTATCTTTGGATGAATATTCATAGTTTCCTCCTAATGGACAATTATAAATGTAGATCTATGATCTAAAGACCTGCTTTTCAAATGAGAATGGATTAATTCATTGTGCGAATAGTGGTGTCCATTTTAATGCCAAACTAATCATTTTATTTTTCTTCTGAAGATTTGACAGTCATTTTCTCAGTCAACTGACCCGAAGGTGTGATTCTATTTTTTTTTTTAGTTATTTTTGTCAGTGCCCAGGCTAATCTCTGTGTGCCAGCCAGAAAGCTTCACATAAACGTAAATAGAATATTTGGGGAAGAATGGAAGTAAACTGCCAGTTTATTACGAATATTACTTTTTTTTTACATGATTAGGAAACTGGTGAGGTACAGAAAGGTGGAAATGAAACATGGTCATGAAAAATGAGTCGTTTCAAATAAATGTCCTGTCAATTGGTGCTGTGATGCAATGACTATTTTTAAATTAGATTTTTGTTTCTACCAGCTTACCAGCAAAACAGAAATTTCAAGCTGATATATGTATTTCTAAGGGGGGAAAATAAATTGGTTTTATTTCTAAAAGGTAAAACTGGAACAAATAGGAATTTAAAAATAAACAGCAAGTAAGAAAGAACAAAATGGTTGCCCTAACAGCGATCTGCTTTTTAAAATGTTCTTAATTTTACGTTCACATTAAAATAATGTTTGAATGTTAAGTGATCATTCTTCACCCCTCTCTCATTAGTGGATTTTTTTTTTTTAATCCACTGGTGTTTTTTATTCTTAAATTTAATTTTCATTCGTCTGTCCGTCTAAAAGTCTAAAAGGTTCAGGCGCCACCCGCTCAAATTTCACTCCTTTTTTAATATTTTTTTTTTTTTTTTTTTTGTATTTTGATAATCTGGACGAACCCCATCCACACATTTTCAGTCGAAGTTTTCGTACAAAAAAAACAAGATGGACATTTTTCAGTCTTGGAGGGAGTCTTGTATTTTTCCAAAAAAACTCCCAAAATGTCATTGTAAATGAAGGTATCCTCAATCTACCACGTCCTGCCGTACAGCAGATTGGAGCTGACCATGCTGGCGGTGTACTCGGCCAATGCATCTGCCTGGGGCAGGCCGGCCAGGTGGAGGGCCGGCGGGCTGGGGGTCAACTCCTCCATGTCATCCGCGGAGCCCAGCGTGTCCACAGCCGGACCCATCACGGCCCCGAGTCCGGTCTGTCCCTGGTGCCCCCCCGCGCCCGTGTTGCTGGTTCCGTTCTGGCACGGTTTGCCGTCCTTCACCAGTACCGGTACCGCCACCCTCCTGGGCGAATGCTGCTGCTGCTGCTGCTGTTGTTGCTGCGGAACCTGGGCGCAGTGCGTCCCGCCGTCCTGCTGCTGCGCCACCTTATCCTTTGCCTGCCGCTTCATCTTGTACCGGTGGTTCTGAAACCAGATCTTCACCTGGTTGGGCGTCAGGTGGATCATGCTGGCTAGGTGCTCGCGCTCCGGCGCTGACAGGTACCGCTGCTGCTTGAACCTGCGCTCAAGCTCGTACACCTGAGCCTGCGAGAACAGCACGCGCCGCTTCCTCCGGGGTGCGCCGTGCAAACTCACCACGGCCTTCGCGTCCATCCCGGCCAGCGCGCCCACTGCCATTCCGGCCGAGGAGCCCATGAACCGGGAGACTGGAGAGAGAGGGAGCATGGGGGAGTCAGGACAAACATGTGGAAACCTTTTTAAACAAATACCTATGCAAAATTCACACCCCCAAGCAAACTATATTACCTATTAATAATAGTAGTTGTAGTAGCTGCTATTATTGTGACTATATACTAAACGTCCGTAATAGAAGCGAATATATTTAATGAAAAGGTTACATTTTGATTAAAAATTATTTTACCTTTGTTTTTGTATTCTAAAAACATACCTATTTTTAATTCAGATAAACCTATTAAGATAAAACTAATCCCGCAAGTGAAAAAATTGCAGTTTAAGGTGTTACAAGTGAGAAATTGAATAATAAATCTTCTTGTTATTTATAATTATTATTGGCATTATTATTATTGCCCCATTCATACAATTGGCGCTAATATGTTTAATGGGAAAACATTTGTTGTAATCTATTTCTATTTTTATAACATAGTGAGCTTCTTAAAATATCGTTCTTTAAAAAACATTTCCCCTCCTGTTGATCAGAATATACACTATAATACCCTTCTAAACGATATATTTATTGTACATTGTGAATATTATTCTACCCTCCAAAATACGGAACGTGAAAATTTCCACCCCAAGCAAACGAAGTCTTTTAATTGTTTCATATGTTCCGTAATCTAAAATATAAAAATTTTCATCTCCAACAAACATTTTTAGTAGGCATAGTAGTAGTGAAAACTACGTTTTTTTTTCAATACTTTGAGATTATGGAACATACTACATGTTCCATAATCTCAAAGTATTGAAAAAAAAAACGTTTATCGTTTCGAACAATTTTTCAACCAACCATATAAAGCAAACAAAATTTACAGCAATTCTAAACCTAACTTTCCTAATATTTAACAGTAATAGATCTGAAGAGAGAGAGATGACTGGAGTGTAATCTGTTCCCACTCCAGTCTCTCTCCCAGGGGCAGTCTGAGGTTGGTAGTGGGCAGCACTCACTGGTGGGGTATCTGGGCTCCTGGTTGGTTCCGTACCAAGCTGGTCCCGCTCCGCCGCGCGCGCTCTCCTGGTAGGGGGGTAGCTCGCCCACGCTGCTGATGGTGCTGGTGCAGTAGCTGCCCATGGCCGCGTGCGGGAACTGCGGTGCGTGGTAAGAGGAGGCCTGCTGCTGAAGGGCCGCCTGGCATGCGGGTTGCGCCGGCCGGTATGCGCCCTCCATGCCCGCGAACTTCCTGAAGGTCTCCTCAATGGGGCTCAGGATGTCTGTGACGGAGAAGGGCGTGGAGTGCCTGGGGCTCAGGGACATGTTGCGCGCGCGGCCCCGGGTCGCCGGTGCGAGAGGAGCGCTAGAGCTGCGGTACGCGAGCCTGCGCGCTCTTATCTCTTATCTCAGCTCCATCACAGCCTCCAACACAAACCCGGTCCACGACAAACAGGGGCGGAGCCACGATCCTTCTCTCTCACTCTCACCCCCCCCCCCCCTTTGCCCCTCTCTCTCTCTCTCACTTGGCGCACAGAGGTAGTTAGTAAAATGTACTCTCTCTATACGTGTGTATATTGATGTGTGTATGAGAAACTGTGCGCTTGTTTTCCGTATGAAAGATCCAGTTTATATTATATGTAAAAAAAGCATTTTTTTAAATAAAGTCCTTTAGGCCGCTTTTAGTACTAAACTGTTTAGGTTTTGACCAATAATGTGTGCAGTACTATTCGAACGGCGGAATTAATTTTTTTATTATGGATTAGCGCAACCCCTTACATTGTATACAGTTATACAATCACATTAATTTTCTATCGCGTTCTATACCATTTTATTCAAATTTCTGTTATTTTACATTGTAAGGCCTAACTGACTTTAGGGTTCGTTCAACCCATAGTTGAGATTCAGCACAAGCTGATGAATGAGGAAAAATCCCTTTGGGGAAGGACAGATTAGGCTCCTCCCACCTTAAAGGGGAAAGTTTACGGCACCAAAGTATCATCAGTTTATATCTCTCACTTTTGGAACTACTGGGGGAAACTCCAGGACGCCCAGAGTCCTTTTCCAGATCCCGTCTCACGGCAGGTCTCTAAGTGAAGGTACAGTTTAAACCTGCTCTTCTACAGCAGCAGCTTTGGTGGTGGTGGTGGTGGTGGTGGCCAGGCTTTAGAACTCAGCCTGGATCAGAACCACAGCCTGTCCCGAACAGCAAAACACACTTTATTACAAATAAAGTTATTCGAATTATTTCCACCTTTTTTGTTTCATAGCTGAGGACACATGATTTTTTAAATGTCAGGTGAAAAGGCGATTATTATTGTTAATTTTATTATTATTATTATTATTATTTGTATTTTTATTTTTATTTTTATTTTTATTATTTGTATTTTTATTTTTATTTTTATTTTTATTATTAGTGGTGGCTGGGTGGTTTCCGTACTATTATTGTTAATAATGTTGCTGTTCTTAATAGTACTATTCTTCTTCTTGTTTATAATGTAATAGTCACTTACTATACTGTAATATATTGTACTATATTGTAATAATACGAAAATATCCTCTGGATGATTTTACTTCCATTTAAGCTTTAGACCACGTGCCAGGCCTGTGGGTCCAAACATATTGCATTTCTAGCATAATAAAAATCATAGTAATAATAATAAGAATCCAGGCATGTTCTCGTAGCCCCGCTCGTATTTAGTGTTGGTGGTGCAGTGACGTTTGATCAAGGATTGGTATATTTTGATAAACATGGATTAAACTTGGAAATATTTGCTATAACAAATGCACATTTCGAATATTATGTTACATGGACGTGTTCAGAAGTGGTGCCTGAGTTATAATAATGTATTTAATCAAACCTTGCGCGAAAACACTGTGTAGGGCGACGCTTTTAAAACTTTACACATTTCTTTCAAAAACAAAATCTTGTTAAACACGAGTTAAAGGGGAAGCAGCTGGTCTGAGGTCAGGCTGGAGTGGTGAATATAGGCAGTGTATGCAGTCCTGACACCGAGGGGAGATTCCGGGGGAGCTCGCGGGTCAATTCGATAATTTCAGCCAATATAGGCCGGTCCGAATGAACAGGTGGAATAAAGAGGATAGCTGGACTCTCTTTCTCGTTAAAAAGGCAGTGCAGAAAATTTGGAGAAACTTTTGGTAAAAACGTTTTTTAAAAAAAATCTAAAATTCAATTAATGGATTGTATTATTACAGACTATTGGGTTATAATATTATATATACTATTTAGAAGTTTTTAGAATTTCTTAGCGCGATTATGTTGGAAAACCTTATTCTGCAATATTTTCTGCAAGTGAAACCAGGTGTGTGTGTGTGTGTGTGTGTGTGAGTGTGTGAGTGTGTGAGTGTGTGAGTGTGTGAGTGTGTGAGTGTGTGAGTG
>JBBPDE010000155.1:1568573-1585369 GCA_037974605.1 Nannopetersius ansorgii | reverse complement strand
AAATTCTAGACTGTCCTTTAACTTTAAATGCACTCGTCACTGTTTCAGCACTTAATAGCTCCTTAAATATCTAACACTGGTCTGGAGATCCACATTATTATTATCACCATGTGGGCTAATAAAGGAACTCAGATGGTGAAAATACTGTAAACCTATTTGTTAGTAAAGAATATTGAGTGTAATTCTAGTCAATATTAAGTGAATAATATGCAAAAGTAGGAAATCTCAGTGTGTGTGTGAAAGCCTCTGACTGTTGGTGTATATACACACGCACCAATGAGCCACTACTTTAGGGCCATCTACATTGGATCAGATCTCATTGTTTATTAGATCAGTTCCATTGACCGTACAGGCGCACTTTATAGTTTACACTCAGACTGTGGTCCGTCTGTTAAACCCCATTCATCAACACTCAGGACCCACAGGACCACCCAAGGGAAGGAATGATCTGTGTGGGGATCAGTTTCAGTGCAGCAGGGACACTGAGATGGCAATGTGAGTGTGTAGTGTGTAGTGTGTGTGTGCGTGCGTGTGTGTGTGTGTGTGTGTGTGTATGTGTAAATATATATACCTGTATATATATAGTGTGTGTAGTGTTTGTATATAGCTGGAGTTTTTTCAAACACCTCAGTGTCTCTGATGGGCTGATAGTCCACCGCTCTGTGCAACACACACACACACACACAAATACACACATTATACACAAACTATACACACACACACACACACACTATACACACACAAACATACACACATATATCTAAATCCATATTAGGGGTGTCAAGCAATTAAAAAAAATAATCTAATTAATTACAATCTCTCTGATTAATGAATCTAAACTAATTGCAGGTATTTGTCTCTGTAGAAGCTGATAGTAGTGCAGTGTTTTCCCAGGGTACAGTGCTGGGGGAGTTGAGTGACAAAACTTTGATTTTTGAAAGTCGCCCCTAATTAAACAGTACTGGTGATACCAGGCGTCTCCCTCCTAAACGCTTTGGGCTGTGGGGGATATTCTAGACCTGATGTTCTCCAATGATACAAAAATCCCTTATTGCAGGAACTGCAGAGAACGGTCCTCTCATCAGCCGCTCACCTGCCGTTTATAAACCTGAACTCTCCACTCACTGGGCCGAGCAGAACCAGACCGGATTAAAGTCACGTGCTGCGATTAATTTCTTTAACACTTTATTTTTTCTATGCTTAATTGATCAAAATGAATGTGTTAATGAGACACCCCTAATATATATAACATGCCATTGTAGGTGCACTTAATAAAGTGGTGCATTGGTGAGTGTGTGTGAGTGTGTGTGTGTGTGTGTGTGTGTGTGTGTGTGTGTGTGTGTGTGTGTGTGTGTCTTGCCTCTGTGTCTCTCACAAGCTCTTCACATTTCTTTTCATATTTCCTTACATTCTGTCCTTCTGCTGTTTTGGTGTTAACGTTGGGATCTGGGGGTTTTAGTTACTTTTCTTTAAATGAATGCTGTCAAACCTCACAGTCCTGCTGATTTTTCATTCCATGTTAAATAAATCACACTTAAAGAGACATTGTTCACTTCCTTTGCCTGTTTAGTGCATTACTGCAGGAGAAGCATGTTGGCCAGCAGTGTGTGCCGTGTCGCAGAAGCGCTTGGCTGCGTCTGCATCATGGCGTTTGTTGATAGTGCTGATGTTGTGAGGTGCTGTACTGTGTCGTGGTTAAATGCTGTTGAGTTTGGGTAAATTCTCCTCCGCCTGCCCTGAGCAGAAGCAGAACTCCTCCTCCATGACGAGTGAGAAGATCACGCGGCTGTACGAGATGGGCGGCGAGCCAGAGCGGAGGGCGTGGGTGGACCGGTACCTGGCCTTCATGGAGGAGAGGAGCGCGCCGGTGCCGAACATCCCAGCGGTGGGGAAGAAGCCCCTGGACCTGTGCCGCCTCTACATGTGTGTACGGGAGATCGGAGGACTGGCCATGGTACGTCTTTCAGTTCAGTTAGGATTCTTCTGTTAGGACTCTTCATCATTAAAGGGTCCCATGACAGGCTGAATTTTTAATGCTTTTATATACAGTACTGTGCAAAAGTCTTAGGCCCCTGCTGAATATTAGAATATATCAGAAAAAATAGTCTTAGCTGAATATTAAAAAAAATCATTCTCTCTCTCCATCAGCTGAAGAACAACAGTAGCAGATCTTTGTGGAAATGGTTTGGTGGCGCTTTTAACCATCTGCTCTCCTGGAGAAAAACACTCCCAGTAATGGAGAATGTGAAGAAACAGCGGCGGCAGGTTGGAGGAGCTAAAGTGTGAACAGAACTTTTTGGAGACTTCTAGAGGAAAGAGTTTGGTTCCTTTGAAAACACTTAGGGTGTTTTGACAGCTAGAACTCTTTAAAGGAACTGAACTCGGTCCTCTAGAAGTGCTCCAGAAAGTGGACCAGCAGTATGGCAACTTCCTCCAACCTGCCGCGGCTGTTTCTTCACATTCTTCATTACTGGGAATGTTTGCAAGAAAGCTTTGAATCTGAGCAGCTTGGTAGAGAAACTTAGTAGAGAGTAGGGGGAAAGAGAGAGAGAAAGAGGGAGAGAGACGGGGTGGGGGTGGGGGGGTAGTGGTAGAGAGAGAGACGGTACACAGCAGAACTGCAAGGGCAGCAGCCAATAACTGGGGATTTAGCTGAATTTATATTTGGATAACTATTTATGTTATTAGTAAATTAAATATTTTTAATAATTTAGAACTAAAACATGTAAAAAACAACCCATATTGCCACGAAAAAAAGCAACACAAAATTAGGGAGATTATTATTATTTTTTTCTTCGCTGTTCTGGAGATTTCCGCGTAAAACGATCAGTTTGGTTCTCATAAAAAATCTGTGTGTGACTGGATCCGCGTTAAACTGGAGGATTACTGTATACGCAAAAAATGCTGACTAATCAAGCTGACTAACTCAGTTCGCTCTGAGGGCTTAAAGTATGAAACTCGCTGTCATGTTGCTTATAGCCTATTATTATAAGTCAAGTCAAGTAGAGCTTTATTCTCATCCCTGTCCTATACATTTAGTAGACAGTGAGACCAAATATCGTCCTCATGGACAGCAGGGTGAAAAAGGGGGAATTAATTCAAATGAAACCTTTATATTTATCAATATATCTCTAAATCTGCTATAAAAAGACATCAACGGGTGTCCAGAACAGCATATTACTAAACACGACTAAGCATATAAAAGACAACACACTACCAGTTAAAAGTCAGTTCATTAGTGACGTCTGTACAGTACAGTAAGGTAGTTTTGGACTCAGATGTCTGAGATGTCTGGTTGCTCTGATGGTGCTGAACCTTTCCTCCTCCTGTTTAGGTGAATAAGAATAAGAAGTGGCGTGAGCTCTCCTCTCTGTTGAACGTGGGCACCTCCAGCAGCTCGGCCAGCTCCCTGAAGAAGCACTATATCCAGTATTTGTTTGCATACGAGTGTAAGGTGGAACGTGGTGAGGAACCCCCGCCAGATGCCTTCACCGTGGGAGATGGCAAGAAGCAGCCGCAGCAGGCCAAAATCCAGCCTCCATCACCAGGTCAGAGCTGCGGTCCTTCTGGACATGATCTTACCTCATTACTAACAAAGCAAATTATGTTTAACCCGATTAACAGAGGAGAACGGTAGAACCCTGCTTTTCAAGGGGGTTACGTTCTAAGAGCACCCGCGTATAGTGGATAAAACGCAATGTTGTGATGTGGTTGAAAAATGCCTTAAAATGCCTATTTTTATAGTGCAAAATCTATAGTGCAACTATGCTCCCAAAACACTTTAATTTAATTTAAACTTACCCTTAAAGAAAATATAAAGGTATTACGTTCAAAAAGCACTCATGAGTTTGTGATGTGGTAAAAAAATGCCTATTTTTATAGTGTAAACCCATATCTGTACTGTACAGTTTACGCTGAACTCCTGCAGTGCTAGAATGTAAATAGCGATGTTACCCCTGTATAGACAAGACTGGAATTCATGCAGCGCATTTTCTTTGGTATAAGCAGGTAAAAAAGTAATAAATTCATTTAATTATAGTAATAAAAATACAGGCCTTTAAGAAGAACAAAATGAAAAACACAAGAACACTCGAGACGCTCCTCGGGGGAATTTCTGGGCAGTAGCCAATCAGCACCAAGGAAAAATTAATAACGTTCTCAGATTGGTTCCTTTCAAACCTCCCGCCTCTGAGCACAGCGGTGTTTAACGTCCCAAGACACCTTTCTCTGTGTTTCTCTCAACAGCCCCAAAACATTTATAGGTATTTTTTTATGGAAATGAAAATATACAATTATATTTATGTTACAAAATTATATTTTTGTCTATTTTAGCACAAATATAAGAACATTTGCCACGACAAAAGCTGTGACCTTTGGGCCTCGTCCGGCACGCCCCCTCATCTTCGTACTGGGTTTGTGTTAGGGCGGGTGCTTCGCAACCAAGCATGAGGACGAGGGGAAATGGCCGCCGAGGCCTGGACGTCACAAAAGCAAAAAAAATGTGGAGTATTTTAAAGGTACTGCTGTATTTACAAAAGTGCAGTAACATTTGGTTTAAACATGTTAAACTAATAAGGAGCTTTTTAACAGCAGTGTTCCCTTTAACACAGTCACACAGTTACAGTTCAAATATTTCTGTAAATCTCAACTTAAACATTAATGTAATCAAATCAAATATATAATCAAAGCTCTTCACCACTGCAGGGCGTTCAGGTTTTATCTAGTTTATTATAGAAAAACAAGTCCAGAGCCCAGATCAGAACATTATAACAGGCTCCTTCTGAGCACCAGCAGGTTCACATTTATAAATTATCATACATTTTTATTATCATCATTTATTTGTTTCTTCATATCGATCTTGAACAGTCAAAATGAACCCAGAGCGCATATACACAAAAAATCCTGACTAATGGATCTGAGTTCGCTTTAAGGGCTGAAACGGGTGTGAAAAACAGCTGATCCTGAAACCGGATCAGCTAGTAAACGCATCCAAGGTTCAAGCAAAGAACTTTTTTCGCTTCTCACGTGCTTTCAGACCCACAGATCTGAGTTGAAAGTGAAGCTTATTTCTTTCCTCAGAAATGAATCAGAGAAGTGCGGCCGCAGTTCTTTACCCCCATTTTTAAACGCGTTACAGCCTGGGTTCTGTTTAATGTGCTGTTTAGTCCGAAAGACTGTCCTCCGGGCTTTTGAAGGCGTCCCCTTCACCACGTTCCCTCTTGCCTTGAGATTAACGGCACACCGGCTGAGCGGCAGCTAAAAATATCTGACAGGTGATCGAGTCACGCTGAAAGAGGAAAAGGCAAAAGAGGGACTAAGAAAGAAGGAGGAGCTGCCAAGCGGCCAGCTGAAGGAATAACCACCACCCCCCCGACTCTGAGAGAGAGAGAGAGAGAGAGAGAGATTGAAAGACAGAGCGAGAGAGAGAGAGTGAGAGAGACAGAGAGTAAGAGTGAGGGAGAGAGAGAGATTGAAAGACAGAGTGACAGAGACAGAGAGTAAGAGTGAGGGAGACAGAAAGTGAGGGATTCCCCCAGAGGAGATTAATGGGGGAGGAGTGTGGAATATAAACAGAGGTGACCTCTGTCTGACCCCTCCTGCAGGGGGAGACAGCACTATACTGTTTTACTTTCTGTTTTTTCCTCCTTTGCTGGACTGACTGTGGCTCTGAGGTCACCTGAGTTCAGCCGTACTGGCAGCGTCCTCCCGTGACCCGGCCACATCGTTTACTCTCAGCTTTCCTCCTGGCTGGCACTGTTACAGTGTTACATTATGTTTTCTCTGCTCCACCGCGCTTTACCTACTTTATACCGCAGATCCTTCACTATGTTACAGACACGCAAACTGCCATCATTACTTTTACACAATTAATCTAAGCCTGAACTGCCTTTTTTTTGTGAAAAACTGCAGTCTTCACATTTTATTGGGTTATGGGAGTGACAGAGGATTGCAGGATTTCAGAACCCTCATCTTGGTGCATTAAGACTAATCAGATGAAATGTTTAGTTGTTTTAGGAAATTACACAACCCTCAGAGAACTAGTTATCCCTTGTCTCTTAATCAGTATCGTGATGTCCATTTCCACAATGGTGATGGATGTAAAGTGTGATTGTGTAGTTGCTATATATATATATATTAGATTAAAATAGATTAAAATCTAAGAGAGAGAGAGAGAGAGAGAGAGGCACAGAGAGAGCGCGTGCGAGAGAGAGAAACAGAGAGCGGGACAGGTTTAAAACGGGCACGATCCGGAAAGTCACAAACCAAAGAGAGAGAGAGACGGACAGAGAGAGAGAGTATATCCGCGCTAAAATATCAAGGTGAAAGTCATCTTAGCTTGCGTAGTACAGACCCAGCTCCCAACCCAACTTTGGGATTGCGCGATAAGAGTCTCGCGTTAATGACCCAGCACAAAAACAAAACAGCTGAATGTTAGAATAAATGCAAACAAACAAGCAGTAAAAAGTATCAGGATTTCTTTTTTCTAAAATATAGTGGATATTCTGTAATATATTCTGTGCTATATACAGTATGTATATATATATACATATGTAATACACATACTGTTAAACTATATAACAGTGTATATAAATATATGGGCACAATTAAAAAGATATAATTATAACAACACTACAAAAAAGGCAAATTGTGAGACACAAAGAAAGAACAAGATTCCATTTTCATAAGTAATGGTTTGTGTCTACCAGCCGTCTCTCACATTTCATCTCTCCTTCTTGCTTCACAGCGAACTCTGGATCTCTCCAGGGTCCTCAGACTCCACAGTCAACAGGCAGCAGCTCCATGACAGAAATGCCAGGAGACCTGAAGCCCCCAACTCCAGCAACTACTCCCCACAGCCAGATGACACCTCAGCAGAGTGGCAGGTAGGTAAAGTCTTTTACATCCTGCCAATAATCCGATCTTCTCAATGAATGTACCTGAAAATACATCCAGTCTTTATTTCCACAGTTCTGTATGTTTTTACTGGATTTATTACTGTCACTAGAGGTCAGTGATGAGCTATGAAATAAACCAAAGAAGAACCAACAGGCCAAAAATGCTAATAGAGCTGAGTATAAAGTAATAAATTAGAAGATTCAGATACTTCCCTGGACTGCATTGAATTGAAGGTTCCCTATTAAAGGGTATGGCTTCAACATAAACATTATTTTGGTACAGCTCTGTCTAATAGGTTTAGACTTTTTCAAGTCTTTAAAATCATTTTTGTGGGTTAAAAAAGCTCCTGTCCTACAGTATAATCTCCAGTGACCATCCCTCAGCTTCTGTCCTCAATCAGTACCACTTGTCTTGCTGGGAATTTAGTCAAATAATTGCACGGCTGCAACATTTCTCTTCACAGCAGGATCTTGATTATGACCAGTTAGTTAGAGAGAATTCAGGCTGGTGTGAAGTGGACACTAATCTTATATTTGTTACAATTTGTATATGATTTGCAACAGATAGTGGTCACTACTGCCAAGTTTCAAACTGTTGTATTAGTCCAATTTATTTATTAATGTATTTACACTATTGAGTGAGACTCAAAAGACACATAAACATGAAATGTGCTCACATTTGATAAGACACTACTTCCAGTGCAAGTCTTGTACAGGCAGTCATGGTTTAAAATTCTTTCCTAAATGTTTCTGTCTAATCTGGAAACTGCTACATGTTTGCTGCCTCTCGTCTGTAGAAGCAGTGGTGTCAGTGTGCAGGATCCCTTCTCTGAGAGCTGCGATCCAGCTTTTCAAAAGAGGGGCAGCATCCCAGCTGGAGTGATGTACCAACAGGCTGGAGGTGCCGGAGATCCCAGTGTTCGAATGCAGTATGATGCTAACAAGGAGCCCTTTGGAGGTCCAAGGAAAAGTGAGTCAACGTTTATTCCTGTTTAGTTACTCACAGTTATTAACCACATTGTTTAAGCGTCCTGGCTCAAAGAGCTGCGTTTTTGACTCAAGTTATTTATTGGACAGTGCTGCCCCCTAGTGTCTGTAATGTAATCTCATGGTTCTGCAAAATAACGTTAACTGGCCCCTTATACTCACACACAAACGCACCACTCCACAGCACACTCCACAGTGAAGCAGTGGGCTGCCACCAGCGAGGGACGCCCCAAGAGCATTGTGTGGGTACCTCATAACCTGATTGTTGTGGGATTCTAACCCACAACTTTGCAGGGGAAATTCTCTAGGAAATTCTCAAGCACTAGGACACCAGCTGCCCCAGTAGTGATATTATCAGGTTTTGTTTTTCTAAAAGTCTGTGTGTTTGTAGGTGGAAATGAGCCCTACATGCCAGGACAAATGCCCAGCAGTGGAATGCAGGACATGTACTCGCGAGGTCCCCCCGGGGGCCAGGGCATGGGCCCACGTCCTCAGTACCCTTACAGCCCTGGTTTCGAGAGAAGGTTGGCAACATTTCACAACACGCTACTGTATGACTGACATTAAATGAAGATAGCATTTACTTCATTTCTCTTTTGCCACATATCCTCTTTAGACCTGATCATACCATCGGGCCAGATGGTGGAATGGCACCACCTGGGAATCAGACCAACATGATGCCTTCCAACAGCGATCCAAGCATGTACTCAGGCGGCAGATACCCCTCACATCAGAGGTAAAGGTTCTGTCGGCGTGTGGACAGGTGTGGCTCTAACCTTAATTTCTGAACCTACAGTAATTTGTGTTCCTCTTTAGGCATGGCCATGATGGTTATAACCAGCAGTATCCGCAAGGCATTGCGTACAGTGGACATGGAATGTATCCACAGGCACAGGTCAGTGTGGAGATACAGCATTCGTAGTTGAACAAATGCACTTTACTACAATGGTGGGTAGTTTATGTCCAGAAGTAGAATTGCACCAACTGCCTGGATTCCTGGTCTAAGCAAAATACAGAAACCAGAATACGGAGGATATGTATTCACTGGACTCAAATTACCATGTATCCTGCTTTACAGTATCAGTGGCATTACTTTATAAACCAGTGAATGATCTTAGCAAAAAATGGAGGTTTGCTAAGGCATGTTCACTTTATTACTTTTGTTTACTTTTGTGTAAAGCTGTGGTCACACCGAATGCAACTAAAATTAAAAAAAAATCCAATACGCTTAAATGGTGACATTTGAAGGAATAGCAAAAAAAGCTGTTTAATTCTAGTACAGGATACCTAATGATTATGTGCATTTCAGAAGAACAAAGTCTTTGTTCTGAAAACACCTATATGAAGGAGGTCCTATTCAGACAACAGAGTCCAGCTTGTCACTCACAGGTTAACTAACTAGTTGAGCTAGTGTTAGCCATTCTCTAAACGATATGTTCCTTCTAAAACCACATCAGGACTGTCCATATTTTTCTTCGTCCCTGATGAAGAAAAGTCAACCGTCCAGTGTGACCATGGCCTAAAGTCAAAAAATAGTATTATGAAGCAACTAATTAATTGCTCTGTGGCTTCTTAGGGCTACAAGAGACCCGGGGAAGGGATGTATGTCCCTCCAGCAAAACGGCATGAGAGTGAGGGCTATGGCATGCAGTATGGGAACCAGCAACCAGACATGTACAGCCAATACGGCAGTGGATATGCTGATCGGAGACCCATGCAGGGACAGTTTCCATACCAGTATAATCGTGAGCGCATGCAGCAAGGAGGACAGGGCCCTCCCCAGCATGGTATGATGAGTGGGGGGCCATCCTCCACTGCCAGCGGAGGGCCTCAAGGTAACATGTGGCACCCGAGGACGGATATGGGCTACCCATATCCCGGCAGACAGGGCCACGGGTCCCCATATCCCTCCATGAGCCGAGCAGATGATCCTGAGGGCAGGGCAAATCAGGACAGTCAGTGGCCAAGTCACCCTGGTCAGCGCCAGTCACCTTACCTTCCCCAGTCCTCCTCCAGCTCTGTGCCCTCCATCACAAACCGCCAGCCTCCGGCTTCGTACCAGTCGCCTCCGGCCATGCCCAACCATATCGCCCGTGCTCCTAGTCCAGCACCCTTCCCCAGACCCATGGGAGGTTCCATGTCCCCCAGTAAAGCCCATTTGATGCCCTCTATGAAGATGGCCAAACCAGGGGTGCCTGGGTCCATGCCAGGCTCTCACAGTGGTAATGTCCCTGACCAAGGCCTTCCACCTATCCACCGAGAGATCAGCTTCCCCCTGGGTTCTGTCGAGGCTACACAACCTCAGCTGAAACCTCGCCGAAGATTAACCTCTAAAGACATTGGTAAGAGTCTCACAATCTTGAATGAGTTCAGTGTTTATCGCTGAGCAACAACCGAAACAATACATTTTGGAAATAACACTTGCTCGTTTTCCTTCCACATTCGAGGTCCTCTCGAGTTCTTCACTCACTTTTGTATAGAGTGGTTAGAATTATCCAACAATGCACTGCAAGGGTTAGCGATACTTTACCTTTTGGGTTTGGTCATTTTGTTAATGAATTTGCCAAAATAACATGTCTAGCAACAACAACGCTGGAGGAACTAGGATAGAAGTCTCCTCTGTGAAACTAGTACTAGTATAAGCCAGAAACTAGTACTAGTACTACTATAGCCAGTGTCTCCCTTTGCCTCATTCACTAAATTATAGATTTGGGTGAAGTTAGTTTCTTCAGAACTGTTGTTCTCTCATAGGCACACCAGAGGCTTGGCGTGTGATGATGTCCATGAAGTCTGGTTTGATAGCAGAGAGCACTTGGGCCTTGGACACCATTAACATCCTTCTGTATGACGACAGCACAGTGTCTTCCTTTACCCTGTCCCAGGTACCTTTTTAAAGGAGCACAGTTTGGAGCGTTTGAGTAATAGCATGGTTGCTCCAACACTGAATGGCTTCTGAGACCCTAATAAGAATCTGCAATTTTGTTCTTTGTTTATGTAGTTGCCAGGTTTCTTGGAACTTCTTGTAGAGTATTTCAGACGATGCTTGATTGAGATCTTCGGGATCCTAGAGGAGTACGAAGTGGGTACAGAGGGGCAGAAAACACTTCTTGGTCCACTTCTAGAGCCAGCAAACAAAGACGACTCTGCGCACCAGGAGCTGGCAACCCTTTCAGAGCCTGAATGGCCGCACAAGAAGCAAGAGTGCATATCTAACAACACATCTGGAGTTGATCTGTTAGAGAAAAAGCCAGTAGAGGTGACTTGTCAAGAAGAGAAAGACAGGACAGCTATTAAAGAGGAGTGTCCTCCCTCAGAACCCAGACCCAAGCAAGCCAGCAAGTACGACAGACTGCCAGTAAAGGTGGAGCAAAGGGAGGCAATCGATGACCTGGTAGAAGACCACTCAGAGCTGCTGGGCTTGGTTAGAGAGTTTACCAGTGGCTTGCTTCATTGGAAGGCTGGTGGTGGAGATTCTACTGCCCACATCCAGACCCACTTTGAGAGGAAATGTCAGAAGACTGGTGCAATAAACTCACCTGCCAAGGAGTCTGAGGGGGATAGTAGGAAAGAACTGGATATTGAGGACCCTAATAAGAAAGAGGAGGAAATTCAAGAGAGAGAAAACCAAGATGCCACAGACAAGAGTTTGAAAGGCTCTACGGAAAATGTTTTGTGTTCCCGTCCCGAACCAGAGAGCGAGAACCAAGTCTTCTTTTCGCGCAGTCAGGAGAACCACAGTATCCCGTTGCTTGAAGACGAGCCCCGTTGCTGGGATGAGGCACCTCTTTCCACAGCGGAGGATTGGCAGGACGAACTGGCCAAGCGTTGCAAATGCGTCTCCAACATAGTCCGTAACCTCTCCTTTGTCCCTGGCAACGATGCAGACATGGCCCGGCACCCAGGTCTGGTGCTTATCCTGGGCAAGCTTGTGTTGTTGCACCATGAGCACCCAAAGAGGAAAAAGATGTCGCACACCTACCAGCGCGAAGAGGAACGAAGTTTGGCCTGCAGCAAGGACGAGTGGTGGTGGGACTGTCTTGGTGCCTTGCATGAAAACACCTTGGTCACCTTGGCTAACATTTCAGGGCAGCTAGATCTGTCGATCTATCCCGAAAGCATCTGTTTGCCAATCCTAGACGGACTCCTGCACTGGATGGTGTGTCCATCCGCCGAGGCCCAGGATCCTTTTTGCACGGCGGGTGGTTTCACTTCTCTGACGCCGCAGAGGCTGGTGCTGGAGTGCTTGTGTAAACTGAGTATCCAGGACTGCAACGTGGACCTGCTGTTGGCCATGCCACCGTTCAGCCGGCAAGAGCGCCTCTACGCAGCGCTAGTGCGTCATGTCGGCGAGCGCAAGAGTCAGGTGTGCCGCGAAATGGCCGTGGCCGTGCTCTCCAACCTGGCAAGGGGTGACCCCACCACGGCCCGAGTCATCGCCCTTCAGAAGGGCAGCATTGGGACGCTGATAGGCTTTTTAGAGGACAGTATTGCCATGGCACAGTTTCAGCAGAGCCCTCACAGTCTCTTACACGCTGGACACCCGACGCACCCGGAGCCGCCTAGCGTCAACATGATGTGCCGGGCTGCTAAAGCCTTGCTGGCAATTGCTCAGGTGGAAGAGAACCGGTCCGAGTTCGTACTGTACGAGAGTCGGCTGCTGGACATCACGCTGTCGTCTGTGCTGAACTCTAGCGTAGTGGCCATCATGTGCGAGGTACTGTTTAAACTCGGACGCTCGTGACACAAAAAAAAAAGCAGCCAGAAGTGCCATCAGCGACACGGTCAAGCCACACAGATCCAGAACACAGAATTGTCGGTGTTATATTTTTATTTAATTAAAAAAAAAACACAGAAAAATGTTTTTACAAACAAATGAATATATAGAGAATATATATAGCTCCTTTACCCCATTTTTTTGTGTTTTTTTGCAATTTTCATTTTGGATTTTTAAATGATTTTAATACAGATATTTAATACCTCGGTATTTTTTTCTATTCGTTTTAATGTTTTGTCCCCTCCCTCCAATTAATTTTTTTAACCAAAGTTAATACGGAATAGATACTTCAGAGGTTTGTGGGTTTTTTGTTTGTTTTTTTGTTTTGTTTTGTTTGCTTTCTTTGGTTGTTTGTCACTTTTTTGTTTTGGAGGGTTTGTTTATTTGGGGATACGGATTATTTAAATAAATTGTGAGATGTGTTGTAGATAGAATTTCTTCTGCAATGTGTTAAGATAAAGATAAAAGAAAACAAAACACTGATTTAACTCGAGATATACATGTATCCAGCTCTAAAGAAAAACTTTGTGCAATATGGTTTAACTTGGTTTGTGGGAGGGGAGCTTACCAAATGTGAATGCCTCTTTAACACGGGCAATATTCAAATCCGACAACCAGTATTGCACTGCGGAACCACACCAGTATCTGAGGGTGAAGTGAGAGCTGGTTTTAAACTGACTTGCTTCCACAGGTATAACCGTTAGATCACAGATCGACTCTTTTAAGTTGAATTTCAAAGTGCTTTGTTTACCACTCCATTTGACTCATGGGCCGATTTGTATATATGAGCTGTACAGTAAATAGGCCCTTTTCTCTTTTTTTTTTCTCAGAGAGACGTGGTATTAAACAGAGTGATGGTAATTAATAACGGCAGTTTGGAAATAAACCGTGTTCTGCTGAGAGTAACGTGAACGCGTGTAAAGTGCTTTTCACATGGCAAGCGACAAACAAACGTCCCCCATTCATTTTCAAGCAAGGCATTGAGGAGCAACTCGACCGCGGGGGCTGTTAAGGCCCTGCGACCTGGTCTGATTTGCACCACATGTGCGTAGCAGACTTTACATTACAAAAAGTCAAAAATGCATTTTATCCCAGTTGTTGACCATTCAAATGGTTAATCTTTGGAATCCACTGACGGAAGATCGGTTTAATTTTCACATTTGTCACATACAGATAACAGTGGAACATCAAAACCAGTAATGAAACAATGAAAACACAATCCCAACAAAATAAAAGTATTAAAATGGTCCAAAATAAATAGTAAAATAATAAGGTGCATACGAGACAACAAGCCAGTTTTTAACATCTGCACTCATTTACAAAATGTTGGAAAATGATTAAATATTTTATAAAAAGAAATGTGCTAATTAATTGCATTAAGTCAATAATGAATTCATGACTTGTATCTTTAAAGTACTGCTGTATGAACAAAAGTGCAGTAACATTTGGTTTAAATACTTTAAACTAATAAGCAGCTTTTTAACTGCAGTGTACCCTTAAACATGGTCACACTGTTGCAGTTCAAATATTTCTGTAAAACTTAAACATTAATGTAATCAAATCTAATATTAAACCAAAGCTCTTCACCACTGCAGGGCGTTCAGGTTTTATCTAGTTTATTATAGAAAAACAAGTTCAGAGTCCAGAGCCCCGATCAGAACATTATAACAGACTCCTTCAGAGCAACAGCAGGTTCACATTTATAAACCTGTTCTCATTATTCTGAACAGGTTCACACACACACACACACACACACACACACACAGACTCACATACAAATACACTCACACATACACAGAGACAGACACACAGTCACACATAGATACACACACACAGTCCGACAGACACACTCATCCACACTGACACACATTTCAGAGACATCAGGCAAAAACATCTGCAACAGAGAAATGTTCAAACTCATGAGCACTTGCTTACGTTTTAAAAATGCACCTAATCACAATCCCACTCGTGGACAGAATTGGTGATTCAGGTCCAGAGAGATCCAGGTTTTTGGGAGACAGGAGGCTGGAATTAAACCCTGGCAGGATTTCCACTGGACCTGAATCACCAGCTTTTGGACAGAACCTGTGACTCCACAGTGTTGCTACTCCAGTTTAAAATGGGGCCCTAAACCCTGTAGTGCTCCTCAAAGTCCACTGTCTGGTGGCATCAACAGCATGCAGAACTGAAGGCCCAGAGACCTGGAGGTGCTTGGTTTAAACAGGCAATTGGGATTTTCTTGTACAGCATGCAGGTTCTGCATGTGTCACAATTAGGGTGTATACAGTAACCCCCCAGTTTTACACGGATGAGGAGTCACGGATTCAGTCACATGCAGATTTTTTTTTGAGAACCGTACGGCAACTGCAAATATCCTCAGCCTTTTTTGCTTCTTCCTGGATGTTTTCATACAAGGAGACTCAAGGAAGTCTGTAGCTGACCTGGAAGCACTGTTTTTGAATTCCACACCAGGGTTGAGCCCCCATGCGTCAATCGCGATTTCTCCGCAGTGCAAGCACTCAGACACTTCAAACTCCACAGTTCAGTAGATCTCCATGAGACCTTTCCAACGAGCTCTCATTTTTTATTTTTAGCCCAAGTAGATCAGGGGTTATTCCCCAAAAAACGCTCACCTCGCCGCAGTGTCCCAATACTTTCATCCTGCAGCTTTCTGAGTTGTCCTCTCGGCGAGGAATTTAAATTAAAAGAGGCGAATACGGGTTTAACTTTTACATTTTCTTTAAGGGTAATGCATTAAACTGTTTAAAATGAAATTAAAGTGTTCTGGGAGCAGATTTGGGGTCATATTTAGGGTTTACACTATAAAAATAGTAATTTTTAGGCTTTTTTTTTTTTTTTAACCAAAACACAACATGGTTTTTCACTATACGCGTGTGTCCTTGGAACGTAACCCCAAAAAAGCAGCGGATTACTTTAAATGGTCAGTTTGCTCAGTGTAATGCATCTACTCATGCCTAAACATGTTCACACCTGAAATTACTGGCCCGAATGCTTGTATAAACAAAACTGAACCAGTCCTAGTTAACTTTAAGTTACACTGAATGATTTGCTGCTGTGTTACTGTTCAGCTTCACTGTTCAATAAATCCAACCACATGAAGGAAGCAGGAGAGCACGGTTATGAAAATGCATTTTTCATTCAAAATAAACTGCCTCATTATTCAAACGTGGTGGGAAATCTTTCAGCCGCTGTGGGTTAAACCAGTAGCTGAGCTAAAACTAGAGCTAACAGTTATTAGTTATCGTCTGTTTCTTTGTAAATTATTTTCGGCTCAATGGACGAATAGTGGGAGCAGCTAATGGCTAGGGAGCTGCCCTTGCAATCAGAAGGTTGTGGGTTCGAATCCAAGGGAAGCTAGTGGCACCACTGAGGTTCCCTTGAGAAAGGGACCGTCCCCACACACTCCTCCCCGGGCGCCCCCTGTTGGTGGCAGCCCCTGCTTCACTTGGTGATCGGGTAAAATGGGTAAAAGGCAAAGAAAGAATTTCACACTGTTTAAACTGTGTGCTGTGTTGTTTATGCATGACTGTAAGGGGCCAGTTTACTTTACTTTATTTTACTTTACTCACTTGCCCAGGTGACAGAAATGAACAGAAATATTTTTATTTTACTGACATTTTGTGTGGTTCCCCCTACTAATCTAACTGCCGAAGCACCGAAGATTGCTGGGATAAGTGAGATGTAACTATAGTAACAGACAATTTTTCAGCTTAAATTTGTAACTTGTACCAGGGCGTCACTAGAGATTCGTGAATAGGAGCCTTAACGCTTTTATTACATGGTTTTCTGTCCAATGAGAAAATAAAGTAGCCCTAAAATTGTCTTCGTTTAGATTCAGAGCGAAATGCCTCATATCAGTAGCCAAACCAGCAATAATCTTTTTGTCACCTTCTGCATTTCATTACACTGTTGAACTGTTTTCATTAAGCTGTACAGTCGACCCCCGAAAGTTTGTGATGTGGTAAAATAATTGCCTATTTTTATTGTGTAAACACTGAATATGCCCCCAAAACACTTTAATTTTCTTTATGTAAATGTAAAGGTAAACCCGTATCTGTACTGTACAGTTTACACTGAACTGCTGTCTCCCGCAGTGCTAGAATGTAAATAGCGATGTT
>JBBPDE010000155.1:1532281-1543198 GCA_037974605.1 Nannopetersius ansorgii | reverse complement strand
ATCTGGAATCATCTGCTCCTGGTTCTTCACTGGTTCAGGACTTCAGTTAGATGCTCTTTGTTTTGCTTGAATGATTCCTACGTAGGTCACTGTGGTCAGGTTCAGGGACTGGACTGGAAATGAGAGGCTCTGAAATCCTTCAGGAAGCCTGGAGAACTGTTTCTCAAGAACACACTAACATACAAGAAAGTCTGGATCTCTGAGAGCGAAATATGAAGAAATGAGGGGCAGTTTAAGACTTTTGCACAAGATACTTTCTCGCTCTCATTCACATACATATATATTTACATGTACCCTGTCTCATGATATGTTGTTTCATTGAAGCATTCATCTGATGATGAGGGTTTAAAAACAAAACAAAGGATTTGCTGTGTTTACAAAGGATTATTGCAGTCAGTTGGTGTCTATACTGTTGCTGTTCTCCCTTTTCAGGAGAGAATGGTTTCGCTTACATGTGCAGCATCACTGAGGGCTTTCACCTCCGTAAACAATGCGCAATAGCTGCTGACTACATGGGGGCTTAGGAGTAAAAAACATGCTTTTATTATTAAGCAAAATATGCTTGTTGGTAGTGTTGGAGAACATATCTTGGGTCAAAAGATATTTTTATCCGTACAGAGTTTACCAAGCGTTTACAGTTGTATGGTTATCAGAATCAGAAAACTTGATTGGTCCTGGAGGAAATTGCATAAATTATGACCGCACAGAGACGAGTGCAATATAGTCTAAATAAAACCAATAAAAAGTCTTTAGGGGAAAATGCTTTAATTGAAATACTTTGTACTATATACACAAATACGGTGTATAATTACTA
The DNA here is from genome assembly GCA_037974605.1 of Nannopetersius ansorgii. Taxonomy (NCBI): domain Eukaryota; kingdom Metazoa; phylum Chordata; class Actinopteri; order Characiformes; family Alestidae; genus Nannopetersius; species Nannopetersius ansorgii. Next base: position 1,542,384 of record JBBPDE010000155.1, on the reverse strand, counting down.
TAGATAAGTAATCTTTAGTGATGACATTAATACAGATTAGGAGTTATTGCTGTAATAGAGATCTGCAATAAAAAGTGATATTTCAGTACTGATGGCAGGACTGTTGCTCATAGTGTTCATCTTTGTTTCCATTATTGTCTCAAGACTGTTTAACATGATCTTGAGCCGAACTGTTACGTTAATGAGGATTTTTCCAGTGGAGATATTTACTTATGCAGGCTCTGTTTTATGTAGAACTGTCTTTAAAAGCTGATCCCATATGAAAAGACCACACAGACGTAGTGCACTGTTTACTAGGCAGACTCAGGAATAGAACATCCATATTAATCTACAGTTTAAAGGAAGTGTGTAAACCTTTTTCAGGTCATAACATCTACTCGAACATCCTGGGGTTCCTGGGCGGCGTGTCGTGGGCCATGCTGGTGGCTCGCACCTGCCAGCTTTATCCCAACGCTGTGGCCTCCACCCTCGTGCACAAATTCTTCCTGGTTTTCTCAAAGTGGTGAGTTTCTCTCAGACATCGCTGTTTTCTTACATTTTTATTTTATTCTCAGTGGGTAGTTAGAATTGGAGTCTGATTTGTGGGTGCCTTCTTTTGCATCATGCAGCAAAGTAGCTACTAATGATTATGATTTAATCTATCGATTGTCTTACCGTTCAATCAAGTAATTGTATGTATTTTTAAAGCTCTCCCTGCTATTGCAGATTTAATAACACAAATAGACAACAGTGTGTTTTGGGACAGCTGCTGGCCTAGTGATAGGGAGTTGCCCCTGCAGTCAGAAGGTTGTAGGTTCAAATCCCAACTGCTAGTGACATCACTGAGAAAGGTACCATCCCCACACACTGCTCCCTGATCGCCCCTCATTGGTGGCAGCCCCCTGTTTCACTTGGTGAATCTGTTCAATACAGAGAATTTCACACTGTGTGCTGTGATGTGGTGTGTTCACGTGTGACTTTATTTTCCGTGTTTTAGGGAGTGGCCGAATCCAGTTCTTTTGAAGCAGCCAGAGGACTGCAACCTCAACCTGCCTGTCTGGGACCCAAGGGTATGGCATTCTAAACCCTTCTGATCTCACACAAGCCTTCACCTGACAGAGCAATACATCGTTTTTTTTTCCTGTTTTTTTGATTCGTACAGTATTTATCTGTCTCTTCCACTTTGTAACAGTGGTGTATAATAGAATGCCATGTTGGGTTTCTGGGCTCTCCAAGTGGTTAGGGAGTTGTCCTTGTGTTCAAAAGGTTGTTGGTTTGAATCCCAGGCCTGCTAGTGGTACCCCTGAGCGGTACTCCTGAGCAGTTCCACACTGCTCCCTGGACGGCAGGTTAAATTTTTTGCTCTGTTCACACTGTATGCCGTGGTGTTTTCAAATTATTACAGGCTACTTTACTTTTCTGAAGTTTGCTTACTCAGGTTTTCTATGGAAGGTAATAGCCTGATGTTTCTACCAAGGAAATTTTACAAACCATCAATTGGATTGCATGTCTAAATCATCCTATATTGTTCTCCAGTCTCTCATAGACTTAAGTTGTTTCTGACACTAATATCAATACAATGTTTGTATTATCAATAGCAGCAAGTGTGTAGTCTGTATATTGTCTGCACATTTGTTATTCATAACTATCATACAGTGTCAGAAATCCCACACACAGCTCTATTAGAGATGACTGAGGCACTTTTTGATGATGGAGTAAAACGTCACGACATTAAGCATTTGACAGATTACGTGTTTTATAAGGAGGGGTGTATTGTATAAGTAGTTGTAAATTAAACATTTGTCTTTTTATTGTTACAGGTGACCCCTAGTGACCGATACCACCTCATGCCTATCATTACACCAGCCTATCCCCAGCAGAACTCCACATACAATGTGTCTGTGTCCACCCGGAACGTCATGGTTGAAGAGTTCAAACAGGGTCAGTCTCAAAACAAAGACAGATGGAGGGGAGGAGGGTCCACAATGCATTTGTGTTCTGTGCTCTTTTGTTCTATGCAAGAAAGCCTTGTAAAGTTAATTTGTTTTAGGCCTGAGCTCATTAACACATTAATTGACTTAAAACAATTATTTTATTGTGCGTTGATGCGGCAAAATAAGTCCTTTTATTTGGAAAGTTTGTTGCTTTTTGTGCTCGTGTTTGCGTGCAGCGCGTTATATGGACAAAAGTAATGGGACCCCTGACCATTACACCAACAGGGACTCATTTGGAGTTGGAGTTTTATATTTGATTTGATTACATTAATGTTTAAGTTGATATTCACAGAAATAGTTGAACTGTGATTGTGTTAAAGGGAACACTGCTGATTTAAAAAAAACCCTCCTAATTGTTTGAAGTGTCTAAAGCAAATGTAATTGCATTTTTGTTCATATAGCAGTACTTTAAAGATAAGTGTGCTGTACGCCATTTTTGATTTTTATAAATTGTGTATAACAATGAGGGTAATCACGAATAATCGCAGAAAGCCATGTGATTAATCGCGATAAAAAATTATCGATGCCCAGCATGACTATTTGCCAAAAATCTCTGTTAATGATGGTAATAGTTGATTGATAGTTACTTAAACAAGGAGAAGCAGAGACAGAAGCAGCCGACTCCCATTTAAGATCAGTTTTGTAGTGCTTCATACCTTTTTTGCTTCTTTTTCCCCAGGTCTAGCCATCACGAATGAAATATTGCAGAACAAAGCAGATTGGTCCAAACTATTTGAAGCTCCAAACTTCTTTCAAAAATACAAGTATGTATTGAGCTGCTTATCCTGTTGGACACACATGGTGAGATTCAACTATTTCAATAAAGATTTATTTTCCAAAATTGCACGCACACACACATCTGCGTAAACATATGCGTCGTATGGTGCATACTGATAATATGGCAAAAATATGTAGCGTAATCATGAATTTAACGCTAATGTTTTGAAACGCCTTCGGCACCAAAGAAGCACTTACTTGTGGATCTAAATGTCATAACCCTGCTTGACCTTTATTATTAATTGTAGACTTTGCCTACAATGTACCAAACTGTTTGTCTTTCCTAAAGGTAGGTATTTATAAATCAGAACATTTGATATTCACTGGTTTTCTTTGTGCCTTATAATTGTATGCAATTCCAAAATAAAATGTTTTAGTTCACAATTTGTACAACGTATTTCTTGTTAGTCTGTGTTTTTATAGTGTTTTTTTCTCCTTATTTTTTATTTTAATCCATAAACATTAAGTGTGCATGTTTCTCATCTCATGACTGAATTGAACACCTTTAAGAACATCAGGCTGGTCTTAAGTCCTTCAGTTTCAACGGACCACAGAAATGAGAAAACTCTTTAAAAAGAAAGAAAGATGAAGGTCATTAGTTCTCCTTGTGCATCATGTTTGTCCCTTTTTTGTGTATAACATCATGTGAACTGAAGAACCAGCATGTAATAGGATGCAAGAGGTCCACCATATTAAATCACTCTTTAAAGGCTTTGGTTTCTGAACAGGGATTAAGCCTAGTCCAGGACTACGGCGGATAATTGAATGGTCTAGGCTTAATCCCAGTCTGGGAAACCCATTGAACGTGTTTACTAATGGAAATGAGCTGTGGAACATGCTTGTCCTTTTTTTATTAGATCCTGCAGGTTAGGAATACTGTAGTTTTATACTAATCGTGAGTTACATTTTTATTTTATCTTCAGAAAACGAACATTTTTTTGGAAATGTCGACTACATAAACCTTCATTCATTAAGACGTGGGTTTACTTTGGCCCCACGGAAACGACCATATTGACCACAGCCTTGCACATAAGGTTTATTTGTTCCTGTGTGAAAAAGTTTTTCATTGATAAACCTTCATTAGTCGCAAAAGTGGGAAATTTATTCCGAGGTGGTCGTGGTTATTGGAACGCAGCCTAACTGCCTTTACGGTTAACGTTAGTGTCTCCTTTGGGTGCAAAGACGATGTTTTCCTTTTTTTTCTTTTTTCTTTTTTAAAACGATACCCATGGATGGCTTCTTTATTTATTTATTTTCATGTTACTCAGACTTTTAAAATAAATTCTTATGTGAAATTGTGTACTGTTATTTTTTTCGACTACAAGAACGATTCCCTCTGGCCTCATGATGAGGACTGTAAGTTCTTCTAAATTCAACAGTTCCATCTGTGCATATGTGTGTAATTACATTTAATATGATTCATATCTAAATGTTGAGTGACAGTAGCGGTACATGTCTGCAGCTATTTTAATGCGGTTAATACAGTACATTTTTAAAATGAATTTAAATATTTAGAACTACTCAATTAATGTAAATGCCTTTGAGGGGGGTTGTTTTCCTCAGTTTAGTCTTAAGGGTTTTTTTTGGTTTATTTTTGTAGTCTAGCGTATTTATGCTGCATCGGTGATTACTGAGAGTTTGGAGGGACCCCGGTGTGTGGTTGGGTGTAGGTCTGGGGGGGCCCTGGGGCCCGCGGCCTTCCCGGAGTTTAGTTAAACGGCTTCTGTTTAAAGGATGTAATGGCATTGTTCTGTCTTTTATGTTCCAAGGCATTATATTGTGTTGCTAGCAAGTGCGTCCACTGAGAAGCAGCACCTCGAGTGGTGAGTACAGCCACCTGCTCCGAGTCACATGATGAGCCGTTGTGTTGTTTTTGCTGAGCCTGTGCAGTGACTTCTTGCTTGTTTGTTGAAAGCCCTCTGCTCGTGACTGTTGTGGAAACTTCAGGAAGCCTCTCATCTAATGCAGCGTGTCTCCAACAGGGTCGGTCTGGTAGAATCCAAGATCAGGATCCTGGTGGGGAACCTGGAGAAGAACGAGTTCATCACTCTCGCCCATGTGAATCCACAGTCGTTCCCAGGACCCAAAGAAGGCAATGACAAGTGAGTGGGAAGGACCAGACGTTCCTAGAGGGCCCATTGCACACATTCGGCTTGTAAAAAGAAAAAAAAAAGTGCATTAGTACATGAAACCCCTTTCCAACCTGATGTCTTACAATTAAACATACTGTGTTTGATACCACCTCTTTTATGTGTATAAATAATCTGTAGTGATTGTCTTCTGTTATGAATGGTTTGGAGTCAATTGTTACAGGCTGAATAGGGCGCGCATGTGTGTGTGTGTGTGTATATATATATATATATATATATATATTTATATTACACGACTCGTCAAAAGTTTAAGAACACCCCAGTGTTTCAATCTTTTCTAAAATTGAAATTCAAACAGTTCCAGTCCAGTGAAGATCATGAAATGGTAGAAAGGACAGAGCTGAACTGCGAGAGGTTTAAGAATTGTGAGGTTACCCAGAAATGGCAAATAATTCTGGAGCTCCATGCAGTTCCTCTGGTTTGGACCGCGTAAGTCGGGTTTGTCCTACAGCAAGATAGTGTCCCAAAACATAAGTCCAAGCTCAGCCAGAACTATCTTAGAAAACAGAACAAGATGGACAACATGGAGTGGCCAGAAGTCTCCAGACTTAAACCCCATCAGGCTGCTTTAGGATGAACTGGACAGAAGAGTGAAAGAAGAACAGGCTATAAGAGCCACACACACTGATTCGCACACATATGGGAACTTCTGCAGCAGAGCTGGAAAGAACTTTCTGCAGAATGAACAGTGAGACACCAGCTGAATTTCAATAAAGAAAAATTTGGGTGTTCTAGAACTATTGACCGGTTGTGTTTTTTTTGAGAACCAAGCTCATAGTTTTATGCAGAAATGGCCACAATAACGCAGAAACTGCAAATATCCAGCATTTTTTGCTTTTTTTGTGGCAATTATATTTTTTCTGGATGTTTTCACACAGAGGCACTCAGGGCAGGCTGTAGCCAGCCTTGAAGCAGATTTGGGGGGCATATTTTTACCAAAACACTGTTTTTACTGTCTGTGTGTGTGTGTGTGTATATTTGTGTATATATATATATATATATATATATATATATATATATATATACACACACACACACACGTGTGTTTGTATGTAATGTATGTGTACATAAACAGTTCATTTAGAACCGTTTCCATAATTAGACTGGAGTGTGAAAGTTGTGTTTAAATGCTGCATTCAGCTCTTATTGTTGCCCATCTAACCATGATCCCTCTTGTTCCTGTTCTCATTTTTTGGTGTGAACAGAGAGGAATTCAGCACCATGTGGGTTATTGGCATTGAATTCAAGAAAATGGAAGGTTCTGAACATCTCAACGTGGACCTGACCTTTGACATCCAGTCCTTCACAGACACAGGTAGGATATGTCCTCTTTTCTGAAGAGCTCACCAAGAAAAGTGTCGATGTTTAGTTTAGGATGTGATGGCCTGTGCATTCAAAACATACAGTGCTTTTGTCTTTATACACACCAGTGCTCGAGCTCCACAGTTTCGTTTTTCAGTACAATCTCAGGAGGTTAAAGCCATGGGAACATACTTAACTGTTCTGGCCCCCCGTTACTTATTTAACAGATTAGCGCTTAAAACTCTCCTCTGGTTCTCCCACTGTCCTGAAACTTAAATGTTTCCTTAACTTATAAGTCACTTTGGATTAAAGCATCTGCCAAATGAATGTATTGTAATGTAATATCCATGTAGTCCTAATATGTGTGTTTTGTTCTGATTTGCATCCTGGACTCAGTTTGAGTAAATTGTATTAAAGATGAAAACAACAGGAATTGCTGGAATGTATTGAACACACACAGCTTTGAGTTTCATTCTCGGGTTCAGATCAGCCTACATGAGTAAATTAAATGTTAGTAATTAAATAAATGAGTAATTAATTGTCACGAACAACGTCTGCCTTCTGGGTGAGTGCAGTGTACCGTCAGGCCATCAGCAGCAAGATGTTCGAACCTGACATGAAAATAACGGCGATGCATGTGAAGAGGAAACAGCTTCACCAACTCCTGCCAGACCTGGTCATCCTGAAGAGGAGGAAGGCAAGCAGCCACCTGCACCTAATCCAATTAGACACAGACGTGTACACTGTTCTGAGGGTTAATGAAAATGTATCAGTAAACTCTGATTTCAGTAAATATAACCTGTGTAAAACAGTCTAGAACTGGTGTATAATTAATAAACGTCTTTTTGCAGACCCTTAATATTTAAAAGGACTGATATATGGATATGGATTTATGGGTCTCTGCTTTAGTTCCTCACGGTAATAACTGATCATTCATTATCAACAGAGCGACTCTGAGTTTAAAAATAGTGATAGGCCAATAACAATGTACATTCAGTTTTCATTCAAATGTCAATATATTATGCACAATATGTGCACAATATATCTTTCACAGAATATTATTCTAATTTTAGAATTATATATATTGTCGTTTCCTATCTCTCTCCATTTGCACGGTCTTAGGTGTGATCTGGTATTGCATTTCCCTGTACGTTGTACTTGTATAAGTGACAAAGGATCTTAAGTCCAGTGGTGTAAGGGGTTAACTGTCGATCTTCTGTCCTGCAGCATTCGACTGAAGGCCTGCGTGCGATGAATGAAGGCAGCATGGATCTTTCGCTGGACAGTGACAACAGCATGTCCATGCCCTCCCCCACTGGCGCCTCTTCTTCCTCTGCTGCTGTCAAAAGTGGTCTCTCTTCCAGCCCCCATGGGTAAGTTGACCGCACTGCAGCTCTTCTTCCTTTAGACGACCAAACACGGACATTAATACAGCGGCCCCCAATCTTTTTTGGATTTCGGACCAGTTTAATAACCAACAATATTGTCACAGGCCGGATACAGAAAAAACTAAAAACCGCGGATCTTTGAAAAGTCATGGATCTTGGAATTTTAAAAGGGGTGGCATTACATTAATTCTAGGGTGAAATAAAGCAATGATATCTGTTCCCAGTTAGCTTATTTGTCCCTTTTTATTTATGTATTTAAAAATTTTTTTTTTTTTACCAGCGCTGATCACTGCCTATAGCAAAGGGTCAGTGTTTACCCCATAGGCCTGCATGCATGCCATAGAAGAGAAGAAATAGTGTGTATGTCTGTAGCGGGAGACAAAGGCCGCATCCGAAATCGCATACTTCCCTACTATATAGTATGCGAAAACAGTATGTGAGGCGAGTAGTGTGTCCGAATTCATTGTATTCGATAAACAGTATGCGAGAAGTACCCGGATAACCTACTGCTTCCGGACGAATTCTGTAGTAGGCATTCGTTGGGCACTGCACTATCCCATAAGGCTGCGGGAGAGGCGGCGTCATATTCGAAAAATGGCGGAAAACAGAGGCACGGCTCTTTTCAAGTGTAAGTACCTTAAGGAAAATGTTAAATTACACGTTCATTGTGGTTAAATTACACTTGTGAGAAAATGCCCTCTGTAAAGGTAAAAAATAACGCGCTGCTGTGACGACACACGACACGTGACCACATCAACACAGCGGATGTAGTGCATCAAAATTCCATTCATACTGCCCTCATTCATACTATATCAAACGTACTGTTTTAGCGCTAGAGCAGTACGTTCTAATTCAAATGTAGTACCTACTTAAGTAGTATGCGATTTCGGATGCAGCCAAGATTCTCCTAAAGCTGCGAATGTAGAATGGGTAAACGGGTAAATGCAACTTCAGTGAGAGATTGGTTGGAGGATGAAAAGTACTGTGGCTGGTTATAAAAAATACATTTTATGTTCGAGCTGTTGCTCCAGTAAATACAGTTTGTTCTTTGTTAAAATCAACTCAATTCTAGGCTACTGTATTTTTGCCGCCGTGTGTGTCTTAAGACCTTTTCAACGCCTTGAAGAATAAAAATTAAGTAATTGAATTTGCATATCAAAAATGTGCAGATACCCTGAAAAACAAAGTGCGTCTGTTTTTTTACCCAATTTTGCTGTACCCTATCACGTGACTGAGACGGGCGCTTTTTCCCCCAAAATAACATATTTCGGACTAAAATATTTTTATTCTGTCTTTCTCTGCGGCCAAATGACTCATAGACCGATACCGTATTAATAATTATAACAGGCAATTTCTATATTAATTAGTAAGAATTTCCCTTGATGTTTATTTTATTTACTCTTAATGATTTGTAGATTCTCAATCTCATCTTCACACCTTGCGTTCACCTGAATATCTGTCGTAATTTGGTCTGTTTAGTGTTTTGTCTTTTTCTGGTTCCATGCCAGTATTATTTGTAAAGCTCAAGTTTGGGAAAGGTGCTATAGAAATAACATTATCATCTTTATTATTAAATTCCATGTCATCTGAAGCTTAACCCTAACTTCTAACACTGGTCCCAGTCTTCAAAATTGAATAATTTAGTTGAACATTTTCAAATTTACATCCTCAAAACATTAATTTTCCTTCTTGTTGCTCTCTGCTGTACATGCAGGTCCACAGGGACCATCAACACCTCAGATTCCCAAGGTAAAGCGGACCCTTCGGGAGGTGTGGCTCCTATTGGAGGTACGGCTCGTCCGTGTTTACTTATGTGTCTCCTGTTACTTTATAGACCCTCTCATCACAGATCTTTTCCGTAATGTGTGTGCTTTTCTGTTGCAGCTCAGGGGACCGCGGCACATCTGGTAGAGCTCAAGCCCCCCAGCAGCAGAAACACTACCAGCAGCCCCCCTCTCCAGGGGAAGAGACCAGGCTCACCCCTCCAAGGGAAGGAAAAGAAACTCAAAGTAGAAGAGGTAAACCAAAACGTTTCTGCACATCAGGAACTTGGTACAGTGCCTGACTTCTTTCATTTTAGTGCTTTTCTCTAATGTGAAATGAAACATTTAAGACAAAAGATAAGTTGAGTAAAACCTTTATTAGTCCCGCTGGTGGACGTTTTTTTTGAGAACCGAACTCATAGTTTTAAGTGTAAATCCCCACAAAAACACAGAAACTGCAAATGTCCTCCACTTTTTTTTTTTGGTTTTGTGGCAATATATTTTTTTCTGGATGTTTTCACACAAGGGGACTCGGGGCAGGCTGTATCCGACCTGGAAGCACATTTTTCGATTTCCACAGGGTTGAACTCCACAGTTCGGTATATCTCCAGGAGACCTTTCCAACAAGTCCTCATTTGTATTGTCCGAGTAGATCAGGGGTTATTCCCCGAAAACCTTTCACCTTGCCGTGGCGTCCCAATACTTTTGGCCAAAGGTTTACCTTTACATTTTCTTTAAGGGTAATGCATT
>JBBPDE010000155.1:1476530-1486923 GCA_037974605.1 Nannopetersius ansorgii | reverse complement strand
CACACACACACACACACACACACACACACACACACACACACACACACACACGCACACACACACACACACACACACATTATTATTACTGTATTTATGAGAACTTGTGTGGTACTGTATCTCAGTTAAACTACAATAATACCAAACTTGACCTTGACTTTTAACCTTATTGCAACCTTTATTAAACTCAGTCCTTTTCTAAAAACTTGGTGAATTTGGTGAAAACAGCTTGTTGTGAGGACGAGCAAAATGTCCCAGCGGCTCGCACTCTTTTTTCAGATTTCCTGTAATTATGAGGACATTAGGTGATAAATACATGCATACACACGCATGTACACATTATACGCATGTATTCATATATCCGGTGTCCTTGTGTGCCAGAAAGGCGCCTATAAATAAAATGTAATATTACTACTATTATTATTATTATTAGTAGTAGTAGTTGTAGTAGTCTAAAACACACACACACACACACACACACACACACACGCACACACAAACACACACACTGTAGTTTCAGTAGGGTCACACATTGCATAAACACATTTAAATGGGTGAAATATGTCCAGGCTTTTGTTCCCCGACCTCAGGCTCGGTGCACCGTGAGCAACTATAGATCTGATCATTAGTGGATTCCAGTACCTCTATAGGTTACTTGGAGAGTCCAGCAGAATTGTCCATAGAAACAGCTGCGGTTATTGGCACTGGGACGACTTCACGGCCCATTACTTACTGGCCCTGCATCTATCTTGATGTTTATGTGGAAGTAAGGATGATTACTAGGGAAGTACTTTATTTTACCTTAGAAATGATCAAATGTGGTAATCAGCTTGAGAAAATGTATCTTTTGGCTCAACTGTAACCTCTGCTTTGTAATGTAAAGTTTCAATTTTTGTTTTTTGGTTAGAAATGTGTAGAAGTAAAAATGTTGGCATTAAAAAACACACATTTGGCCCAACTTCGCTATTCCATTCTGCATCTTAAAGTCTGTGTCCTTGTTGTAATGAGTAGAAACCTTTACAACAGAAGTAAAAATGTGCGCCTTAAAAATACGCAAATGCTGATTAGCATCAAAACACACACTTTTTTGTGTGTGTCGACTCTCACATCTCTTCACTAGCGCCCACCTCTCCTCCTGAATGATCTGAGTAGAAGTTTTCTCTCTGTATCAGAGGTCTGGACCTGCCAGCGACTCCCGGGCCATTTAAGGAGCCTGAGGATGCAAATGCGATTTAAAAAAAAAGGCCCCCTCGCCATTTTCCACGTTCAGTTCTGCAAGAACGGAAACTTTCTTAAAGGGGAAAAAATAATCAAATGGAGGAAGTAAGCATCACAGGTAGAGCCATATCTGGGGGCTCGATCGTACAGATGCTCGCCTCCTTTGAAGCATTTAAATAGGGCAGGCGTATTTCAGGCCTGCGTCCCTCCCCCTCCCCCACCACACACACACCTGGGACTTAAGGTGTTTCAACAATAGTGTTAGGGAGAGAAAGAGAGGGAGAGAGAACAAGAAGCACTTTTTTCGTTTTCTGCTCAAATCCCACCAGAGCACACCAAAGGTATCAAAACAAAGCAAGTGAGAGAGAAATAAACCCAAACGCTTGCCTGATGAATAATTTGAATGAAGAAATGAAGCAGTGTGAAGTGCGGGAGCGAGCCGCGAGCAGGAGGATCAGACTGGATACAATTAGGTCAGCATACAGAACGCAATGAGCTTATCTTCAACTGTATAGGAGATCCTGCTACACACACACACATATACACACACATACACATATATTCTGAAATTCTGAACCAGCATCACAGAGGTCCATAAGTCTATGGAGTCATTATTTTGTAGTAAAGGTGACTAAAATAAATAAACATATATAATATGCAAACTTTGCATAAAAACACTTTTATTACTGCAATATGATGGTGAGGTTTTATTCTTACCCAGTTGAAACTATGCATGGATATACATACACATGCATTCCTTACTTCTGTATGTATATATATATATATATATATATATGTATATATGGGTAGAAATTATAATCTGTGTATTGGAGGTCTGGACCTGCTGGAAACCATTTAAAGAGTCTGAAGCCTTTTTTAAACTGGAAATGGGCCACAGTGCCTCAATATCCAAGAATGCAAATGCAACCATGAAAAAGTCTCCTTATATTAAACATTACCTCATTAGGACTGTTTCTATTGGTTCGTTCATCACGACCACATTTCTCCACAGTGTCAGGTCAAACGATGAATAAATAAAGCCTTCCAGTCTTTATATAGATATATATTTTAGTGATATACTGCATATGTATATACACACACACACACACACACACACACACATACATACTTTATGCCGTGAAATGATGTTTTGTTGGTTTGTGCACATAATAGCATCCCATACTGAGAGCTCAGAAAAAAATCTGTCATCTTTCTGTACGTTTTAGCCCACAGTCGCTATTTATTCTTCCCGTCTGGTCAGAAATATATGGGGGGTGTGGGGGGGGGGGGTTCTTTGAAGCCCCTCAGATGTGGAGATGTGGCCACACGCGATAGAGTCTTCATCTCTGTCTCCCTCAGAGAGCCGAGCGGGGAAAAGTTGGAGGGGAAGAAAAAACTTTCCCAAATTGTCAGTTCGCTGACAAAAAAGCAAAAGTGAAAAAGTCAACAAAGAAGCCCCCCCCACCCCCACCAATACGAGACCCCCAAAACAGGAAGTAGAGCCTCGTCTAGAGATTGCAGTGGCACATCTCCAGGTGACAAATATGTCAACGTCTAAAACCCCATGGCACAATTATGCCACCATGGCTCTGAGAACGAGCGATAGAGGACGGGGGAGAGAGAGAGGGAGGGAGAGAGAGAGAGAGGGAGAGAGAGAGAGAGAGAGAGGGAGAGAGAGAAAAAGAGAGAGAGAGAGAGAGAGAGAGAGAGAGAGAGAGAGAGAGAGAGAGAGAGAGAGAGAGAGAGAAAGAGAGAGAAAAAAAGAGAGAGAGAGAGAGAGAGAGAGAGAGAGAGAGAGAGAGAGAGAGAGAGAGAGAGAGAGAAAGAGAAGGAGAGGTGCTGCTTTGGTGTGAGAAAGTCATCACAGCCCATGGCTTATGCTGAGAGACAGCCCAGGGGATGCAGTTTGCTCTTATAACAAAGCGTTTCCTCCGTTCTGAATACGTTGAGAACGTTCCAGCTAAATCTGCTGGGTGTGCTGATCCCTCTGCGGCTGCAACTTCCTCAGGGACCTAATAAAAAGACATTCATTACTGGAGACATGAGCAATGTTTGCAGATATAATGGCTTTATGCAGTTTTTCCACGCACACACACACACAAAAACATTGCACGACAAAAAAAAGTTGAATTTATCATTGGTGGCATAAGAAAACACTGCAGGCCTGAAACGGAAACTTACACCGTAACTTATTTGTTTGTCTAACTTTTTAATTTTCAAAATCGTAGGTTCATTCGCTGAGTAATGTTTACACAATGAACATAACGAACAGTGTAGAGCTGCATGAATAATGTATCATGAGATGTTGAAAAGAAAAATTAATATGATACATTTTGATTTTCAAAATTGTTGGTCTATTCGCCGTGGAATGTTTATACAACTAACATGATGGACAATGTAAAGCTGCACAAATAATGAACAAAGAGATTCTGAAAAGAAAAATCAATGTGATACATATGTTGGTGTAACAATTTTTTTGCGGCCTAAATTGTTGTGGCCTAAATCTAGGAAATGTTTATACAATGAATATAAATTTCATTGTAAAGTTGAGATGATGAGATTTTGAAAACAAAAAATCAATGATATCTAATGTATCTTGTTTCTCTGATACAGCAATGAAATCAGACAGAAAGAGTCCTTTCCTCAGATGGTCCTCCTGAACTGAAGACCCCTATGTTCAGTCTAGGTCAGGGGTCGCAACCTTTAACACTCAAAGAGCCATTTGGACCTGCTTTCCACAAAAGAGAAAACACTGGGAGCTGCAAATCGTTTTTGACATCTAAAATGAAGATTACACTGCATAAATTGTTTTTTACTTTTATGCTGTGTATAAAAACTAGGCTATTGTGTTGCTTGTGAAATTTTATCTATTCAAAGAAAACATTTAGAACTCTTTAAAAAAAATTATTAAACACATTGTGTTTTAATGCTACAAGATCACAGTAATCTTCAAATTTCAGGCTACAATTAAAAATAAAATACACTGAACACCTAGAATGGCTGACGTAATTTTTTATCAGAATTTAAATCAGAGTTGCGTCTACTGGCCTATTGGAGCAGCAGCAGCTCTATAAGAGACATATGGGTGTGGTGTAGGAACATGGACACATGACTCTTTACATGTAGTTGTTTTAAACTGTTGTGCTTGAGAGATGCCATCGATCGGAATCAAATTGCTTGTATGTATCGCTCACATACTCAGCCAGTAAACGTGATTCTGATTCTGATTCTGATCAAACGACGGGTTGTACCCTTGCTGTATCGGCTGGCTGCAACGTGAATGTGTGCCGGTGGCTGCAGGACTAAACACCCAAACAAACTGCAGTAGCGTCGCATCAGGAAGCATCTTGTGCGAAACTGCATTAATTGATGCACGCAGCCGTTATAGGTATAGCCAGTTAGCCGACGTTCTATAGTTAAATTATTATTTATTTTCCAAAGCCACAGGGAGCCACAACATAAGGATTGCCGCCCCTGGTATAGATCTTCATAACGTCATGCATGAGCTTCAGGTTTGAAGAGATTATGACACCCCAGTTTACCTGCATTTGAATGATCTTATCATAAAGTGTGAACCCTCTCAGGTGGTGCCACGAGGAAGTGCTCTCTTTTTATCTGGGACAACAGCGTCTCCTCTCTGTCTCAGACTGTTTCTCCTACAGACGTGTAGAAGAACCTCGCCTGAATCTCCTGGCCCATCGAGGAGCAGCGTTAGATCCTGAACTGTAAAACAGATGAGAGCAACTGTGTAGAATTTCAACTCAGTTGAGTCCTCCTCCAGACGAGACCATCATCTGCATATGTAGATTAAAACAAAACAAATAAAAATGCTTGCATTTCTATATATCTTTCCATATGTGCAATATTTATACTGTCTATACACATTATACAGAGAACATAGACAAACATTAATATATACAGAAAACATTATTAATTGTACACAGACGTTATATATATATATAATCTATAATGTATCTATCTATCTATATGGTGCTTTCAAATGGAGTAAATCAATAAAAGCTAAGGGAAAGTTACTTTTTCAGACACTGGTGTAGATAATACAATAGTTACAGAGTACATTAGAATACGCCACCACTGGTTGGTTTTCAGTTCACCAGTCCTCTGTATTGTGATTACCATTAAGAGGGAGCGCTGGGAACCCAGTGCTGCACAGGAGCGAGAGCTGGTGGGGGAAGAAAAGAAAACGGGGCTGTGTTCAGCTGCAACTAGGTCAAACTGGCAAAGGAACAAAACATAACAGACCAAGAGTTTGTAGAAATCATTACAGGAAAACAAACTTGTCACTCACTTGACACTCTGTTTTGCTTCCAAAGCAGAGAATAATAAAAAAAAGCAAGAATCTCCATTGCAAATAAGCACCATAGTTGTGAAGTTGCCTGTTTGAAATGCACATCAAATCAGCGGAAAAAGCCACCACGTACCTTGTCAGTGACATCTGGGGACATATGAAGTAGCGAGCCTTTGTTTCCAGCTTGGGGTGGGGAGAAATTCTGGAGACACACATTCATAAAATATACATATGACTTTTATCTTCTAAAAGATCACACATAAAATGGATGTATTGCTAGAAGGACGGGGAGAAGGTTACTTGGAAACATTTTGCAGAAGAATCTCGGCTAAAAAGATGTCCGGAAAACTGTTGGTGGAGTAAAAATTCACCTTTTTCACAGATCTGCACTGTTCACACCTGTCTATTTTGGCCTGAGCCTGAAGTGTTTGGCGATTCCGTCATCGCAGGAGTATTCTTTCGGGCTCTTTGTGCAGGAAAACATTCTGATTTCACACCGTAATTCTCACTGAATCAATTTAAGCCTCGTGTGAAATATCGTTTATGAAATTAGAGCATCTCATGCTGAGATGGCAAAAGTAAAGGTATTTCCTTCAGACTAAATCCATCATTATTTACATATATGCTGTTTGATACGTGTATGCTTTGCAACTGTTCCGGCCTCAAATTGGACCAGTTCAGGCCAGATGTTGTGTACAAAACTGGTGCATGAGGTCAGAAATGCAATGCATATTCTGATCAATTTAGAGTGTTTGATGTTCCGGGTCTGCGAACATTAGAGGGTGCAATTTTCTTTTAAATGTGGGACTCTTAATTTTAAATTGTTTCTGTGTTCACGGTGTCTAGTTTCATATATTTATGTTCTAAGTGATTGTATGTTGTGATTGGTTCAGTCATTGGTTCATGTCTTCGTTTACCTTGTGTCGTACCCCTGTGTTCACCACCATTCATGTTTAGGAAGTTGTGTGTATTAGATCAGTTTTTAGGTTCATGGTTTGCTTTGTGTTTTTGACCCTCGTGCCTTCTTTGTGTTCTTTAATAGAGTGAAATAAGGAATGTGAATCTGCGCCTACGCCTCCTTCTTACTATCGGAATAACACTGTTTAAACTCTTGAGATGTATGCATGTGAGAAAACACAATGCAAAATATGCCACAGACAATATGTGTCTCTCTTCTCATTTCACGTTATGTTTTCTCATTTAGAAAGGAAAGAATATTCATTATCACGACTATCTCTTCATCACTGAATTTTCATTTTACTACTACTACTACTACTACGACTGCCATTACTACTGCATCTACGATCACTGCTACTACTACCAGTACTACTGCAACTACAACTACTACTACAACCAGTGCTACTACTACTGCTTCTACTTCTATTACTATCACTGCTACTACCACTACTACTATTACTATTACTACTACTGCAACCACTACAATCGCTGCTACTACTACTACTACTACTACTAGTGCTACTACTACTGCTACTACTATCACTGTTAATGCTGTATATATACACTATATACTCATTTTGTGCAGACATATCACTATATTTAGTTCATATATAGTTTACAAATACATTTATGTAAATATTTTACAGCACATATGTCCATATTCTATATCTCTAGATTGTATAGTGTACATTTTATACTGCACCATTAGTATAGTATTTTATTTCTATATTTATTTTATTCTATTCTATTCTATTGTTAATTTTGGCTGCTCCTAACTTTGTTCTGTCCATTTTCTGCCGTGACAAAGTACATTTCCCTAATAAAGGTTTATCTTATCTTTTATAGAAATATATATATGTGTGATTTTAGTAAACCAAACTCAGATGAAATGCAATGACAGACGTTAAGAAACTACTATAAATATCATGCAGCAGTTCTGATTGCTGTTTATGTTTTTGTGCGATACCAACATACTAACGAGATTATAATGCAATTGCTAATGTCTGGCTTCAAGCCTTTCAAAACTGCAAACATGAACTTCTCTTTGTTGAAAGCGCTGGTTGAAAGCTCTGTTAAATGTTTTTTTCTTTGTATAAGACATGCTGCGAGGTTTTTCTGTTGCACTCATCTACGTCTCTGAATAAGTGTCATCCCTGAACTGTGATGAAGAGCCGATACGCCACAGAAGTTACAGTTAAAGTTCTAAAATCACTGTGTGCTTTGACATAAATGAGGAAAATTTGACTTTCATAAAGCACACTTATGGTGAATTTCCTCTGTTACTCAAAAACTTCTGCATAATTAAATAACTCAGATGTGAGCAAAGTTATTCAGAGGAGCTTGATGTGAAATGCTCTATTAAAGAGGAAGAGAGTCGGAATTGTTCACAGCACTGGCACATGGAACCACACGTCTGAAGTGTTTAATGTATCTAAAGAAAACACCCACAAGTTATTTTATAAAACGGTATTAAATGCATAATATGATATGCTGTTTTACAACAGTTTTCACAAGATTTTGGCCTGAAACATATTTTACATTTAAATGTATTTATAAATCCATTCCTGGTGGAGGGGTACATGGAGGGCGTTGTAAGGCAAAATAGTCCCCAAGCAAAACATTTTTTTTCTCAGATTTAGCACCATTTACTATCCTCAACATCACACACACTAATGTGTAGCTTCACTGGAGGGTTTTACAGAGTAAATAAAAAGGCTGTTTGTGTACACATTGTGACTCCTGGTTCAATTCACCTCCGTTATGAAGTCTGATGCAATATGTTCTTGTCAATAACCCATTTCACATTAAAGCACTCTGAATGATGTTAAATCCCAATGACTTCTAGAGAAACGATAGAAAAATGGGCAGATTTCCCCAATGCTGAAGTTCCCGAAGAACTTCATTAGGAGCTATTTCTGGAGGTAGATTCTGGAGGCACTTCTCGTGTGTGGGTGCAGTACAGCTTTGAACCTGAACCCTTGCTGCATGCATGAAGAAAGAAAAAGCAGCGAGAGGAAGCAAAAGTGCGTCTTGGGTGTGATTGGCGTGAAGGGGAAAGTGACTGAGCACCTCAACCAAGGTCACGTCCAAGGAGAGCACAGTCAATTACTATGCAGATCAGAGCAGGATGTAGTTTAGGGGGATTGCTCCGATGCAATCACATTAGCTGGCCAGAGAGGAAACGGCTGTCTGACCTCAATCACTGGAGGCTGGAGAAGGAAGAAGGGAGGAGAGGGGAGGATGGAGGAGGGCGAGGGACGTTATGTTTTCTCTCCCGTGAACCACTTTTCTCTCATCTCACTGTGCACGTGATTAACAAACCAAACAATACACTGAGACCTGTATGCAAAGTCATGGAGAGGGAGGACGGCGTACACGGACACGATTCACCCTGCCGACGTCTGGCACGAAAAAGCATATCGCTAAGGCCAGAATACTTAGAACGAGTCACGCTCTAGCCATTCACTCTTGTATGAAATGTCCATTCAGATTCGTCATGTGTCAAATGCTTAGCCTGAGGCCAGTATAGTTTCATACTGAGAAGGTTAAGGTAGAGTAAAGTAAAGTGGCCAGTTATAGAACACGGTACAGCACAGCACAGCACACCGAGTGAAATTCGTCCTCTGCGTTTAACCCATTTAACTCGTTTAACTCATTTAACTAATTTAACCCATTTAATTCATTCACCAAGAGAAGCGGTGAGCAGCCAGGAAGACAGCACCAGGAACGCAGTGTGTGGGAGTGGTTCCTTACTTAAAAGGTACATATAAACCTCAGTGGTGCCACTCGTAGTCCTGGGATTTTAACTCATCACTGTCTGAATGGCTTTTACCTTCACCGTCCCAAGACCTGAATGTTAATTAAACTCTGTGATAAGATCTTTAACATGCTGTGTGTGCAAAACAGCCTAAAACCAAAATACTGTGATCTTGCAGTGGAGGGTAATCATTCTATTAATTATGATTTTGACATTTTGTGCAACTTCATTGTGTAAAACCGGACAAAATCAACAACCCAGTCCAGCACCACACCAGCGGTGGTGGTACTACACTGAAAAGTTGTCAACCGCCATAAAAAGAAGAAAAAGGAGCTTCTGCAGCATGTAGCAGCTTTACATTTTCTTTATGGGCAATGCATTAAAATCAGTTTAAAATGAAATTAAGCAGATTTATGGGCATATTTAGGGTTTTTTACTATAAAAATAGGCAACCAAAACACAACAACGTGTTTTTTCACTATATGCAGGTACTCTTGGAATGTAACCCCCATGGGAAACAGGGATTACTGTATTTATGTATAATACAATAATCATCTCTATATCATTCCTGTATGTATATCTATACCACCGTCCTCACGATTTGGCTCAACATTTTTCCACTCATCACTGTTTCAGCACCGTGTCTTCACTTCTATTGGAGGTCTCTGTGTTCAGTCTTCCAGTATTTGTATTAAATTGCCCAGTTTTTCGCACAGTTGGTGACATAATGGTCACCTGCCTCTGCAAACCGGCAACTCTCATGAAAATGAACGGTCGCTGTTCACTCTGCCAGAAAATGATAGATAGATAGATTGATGCACTAATAAGGAGCATTTTAACAGCAGTGTTCCCTTTAACACAGTCACACAGTTACAGTTCAAATATTTATGTCAACCTCAACTTAAATATTAATGTAATCAAATCAAATACAAAACCAAAGCTATTCACTACTGCAGGGCGGTCAGGTTATATCTAATTTATCATAGATAAACAAGTTCTCCTTTATATCTTTATATATATATATATAGTGGCGGGCAGGAGGATCACGTGGGTGGCACGGGGGGTATATGTGGGTTATGGCGGGCGGATTGGGGTTAATTAGAGGGTGGTGAGCTGCACCTGGGCTCATCACCATGGAAACGGGCGGGCTTTTT
>JBBPDE010000155.1:1395580-1406194 GCA_037974605.1 Nannopetersius ansorgii | reverse complement strand
TTTCAGGATCAGGTAAGTGTTCATCTTCAGGATCCGATAAGATCGATTCACAAATGTCTACCGTAGGATCCTCAGGGAAAGACTTGGCTACGTCTGAAGGATTTTGCTCAACAGCGGACGACTTTTTGGTAGGTTCTGGTTCAATTCTTTCTGATGAGCATTCTTCAAGCTCAGGAATAAGGTCAAATCTTAGAGTTTCCACTCTTAGGTCTCTATGGCCATGGTGGCTGTATTCGTCAGAGTCAGATGGGGTTTCATCTCCATCATCTCCATCCCATCTAAGCTGTCGTTTTTAGGTTGTTGTCGAGTTCTCGGTCGCCTTACTGCTTTTGGTGAGTTAGTCTCACTTCCAGCTGGGGTTTCGGGCAGGTAACCGCATGGCAGTAAGAGATCACGGTGAAGTGTTCTTTGTGGACCTTCTCTTGTTTCTGGCCTCACAACATACACTGGAATGTCTCCAGTCTGTTTCAGGACAACATATACATCGGACTATATACGCTAACTTGTGTTTACCTCTAAGGCGGACATTTCGAACTAAGACTCTGTCACCCTCCTTCAAGGTGGAGTCAACAACATGTTTGTTGAACCTTGCTTTGTTGCGACCAGCTGTCTTCTTAGCATTCTCAGCTTCTATCCTGTAGCTGTCTTCAAGTTGGGATTTCAGGTTACAAACGTATTGCGAGTGAGAGCCTGGCTGGTGATTGACTGGCAGGCCAAAAGCTAAGTCGACTGGTAACCTTGGTTGGTGCCCAAACATTAGCTCATAAGGGGTAAAGCCAGTTGTCTCATTCTTAGTACAATTATAAGCATGTACTAATGGCTTGACAAAATCCCACCAGTGACTCTTCTTCTGGTTTTCAAGGGTTCCCAACATGTTGAGCAGGGTCCTGTTGAATCGTTCTACAGGGTTCCCTCTCGGATTATAGGGGGTGGTTCGTATCTTCCGAGTGCCAATGAGTTTGCACAGTTCTTTTATTGTCCTTGGATTCAAAATCAGGACCTTGATTACTGTGGAGCTTTTCAGGGATTCCATAGAGGACAAGAAAGTGGTCCCATAAGGTCTTAGCCACTGTCTTGGCTTTCTGATTTGGAGTGGGGACAGCCACTGCATATTTCGTAAAGTGGTCGGTAATGACCAGAATGTCCTTGGTATTCCTGGAGTCTGGCTCCACACTAAGGAAATCCATGCACACAAGCTCGAGTGGTCTCGTAGCCACAATGCTGACGAGCGGTGCGGCTTTCTCGGGCATGGTTTTCCGTCGTATGCAGTGGTTGCAGGTTCTGATCTTAGTTTCCACATCAGCCGACATCCTGGGCCAATAGAACCATCTCCGAACAAGGTCTAGGGTACGTTCTGTGCCCATGTGGCCCATGTCATCGCGTAGGCTCCTAAGAACTAATGATCTCAGGGATTCTGGCAATACAAGTTGGTACTGAGTCTGAGTACCTTCTTGTCGTTTACAATACAGAATACCATCTAAGGCTTCAAGTTTGCTCCACTCCCTTAACAAGAGGCTGAGTTCAGGGAGTTCTTTTCTCAGGGAAGGTGGGGATCTCTCTCCCGTTTCCACCTGTCTCAATACTTCACGAATGCAGGGATCAGCATTCTGCTTTTCTCTCAGTTCAGCTGGTGCTAACAAGGGAATGACCGGTAAGCCGCCCAGCTGATCCTCCTCTTCAAAGCTTTCTGGGAGAGCTCTCGCATGGTGGGCAAGTGATACTACCAAAGTGGCGCTGGGTGGTGTTTCCCCAGAGCGATTGTTGACCACTTGGTGGACCAAGTGCCTCTCGCAGATGGCTTTGACAGTGTTTTCACTCAAGTCTGTATAGTCAATTTCTGACAAATGCCTCTCTGACACTTTCTGTGATGCTATGCAATCAAGTAATCTGCCATGAAGACGCCTAGACAACCCGTCTGCGTCTTGATTTTGCTTTCCGGCTCTGTATTGAAGCTGAAATTCGAACGTCGACAGAGCAGCTAACCATCTGTAGCTCGTGGTGTCGAGCTTAGCGGAAGAAAGAATGTATGTCAGAGGATTGCTATCGGTGACGGCAAGGAATGGACTCCCATACAGGTAGTCCTGGAATTTCTCAGTCACTGCCCATTTAAGGGCAAGAAATTCTAGTTTATGCGCTGGATATCTGGATTCACATTTCGACAGACCTCGACTCGCTTCTGCCCCTGCTGCTCCTGGTAGAGGGCAGTACTGAGACCTAATGTTCTGGTATCTGTATGCAAAACGTATGGGAGTTTGGGATCTGCGAAAACGAGAATGGGGGCTGTCGTTAGTTTTTCAATTATGCTGTCAAATGCTGATTTACAAGCGGATGTCCATCTATTGCCGAAAGCATCCTTTGGGTCATGGTATTTCTCAGTGTTCACTGTGGCCTTTGTGCACTTTTTCAGCAGTGGGTAGCCAGCAGTGAGCTCGTTGAGTGGCTTCACAATCTTTGAGTAATCTTTGATGAATCTGCGATAATAACCGAAAAAAAAGAAAATTCTTAATTCTTTCAAGTTGTTTGGTTTTGGCCAGATCTTTAATGCTGCAACCTTGTCAGGATCTGTTTCAATGCCTTTTTCAGACACAATGTGGCCGAGGTACTTCACAGAGGTCTGGAAAAATTAGCATTTTCCTGGTAACAGTTTCAAGCCAAATTCTTTCAACCGGTTGTGCACTCGCATCAACCTTTCTTTGTGTTCCTCCAATGTTGAGGTGAAAACAATGAGATCATCAAGGAAGACTAGGGATTCTCTCAGATGCAGTTCTCCCATGCAACGCTCCATAAGCCTCTGGAATGTGCTGGGGGCGTTAGTAATGCCTTGAGGCATTCTGTTAAATTTAAAAATACCTAGCGGACAGACGAATGCAGTTTTGTGTTTGTCTGCTTCTTCCATTTCGATTTGATAGAACCCGGATTTATGGTCAAGCACCGAGAACCATCGGGATCCAGTCAGTGCCGAGAAGGACTCTTCCAGGTTAGGTAAAGCATAAGAGTCTTTCACCATTTGCATATTCAATTTTCTGTAGTCTATACAGAGTCTAACATCACCATTCTTTTTCCTGACAACTACAATCGGTGAGGAAAAAGGTGATTCTGATTCATGGATAACTTCTGCATCAAGCAGTTGCTGCAGATGGTCACGCACAGCTTGTATGTCTTGGGGGTGTATAGGTCTTGGCCTATGTTTAAATGGGGTCTTGTCACTAAGAGTTATGTGGTGCTTTATTTTGTCAGTGCGACCAAAGTCAAGATCATGCAGTGCAAACACCTCTGGCATGGAGCCTAATTTCTCTGTTATTCTCCAACTTGAGATCTGGTTTTTGGTCAGGTTTTGTGAGAGGTCTTGAATCGGAAGTCTTAACAGATTGCACGCTCTTGACAGCGTGTATCTCTGCTATAACAACCTTTGGAGGCAAGGTGATATCATGGTATGACTCATTCTTGAGCATGACTGATATGCAGCGGTGGTAGGCTTACCAGGCTGTCTTTCACCAGGATGCCACCTGGTAGAGAAGCGGACTTTGGCAACTCTACCATCATCCACTTTCCAGCTTCAGATGTCCTGCAAACCACTGATCCTTCAAGGACTTTGGCTTGTCCAGCCGCAATGGTCTCAGGGCCTTCTCTATGTAGCCTCACCTCTCCCAGGCTGGAATCAACGAACTGATTTCTCCTAATTTCAAGAGTTCTTAGGACAACTTTATAGCCATAGGGGAGGGACACATAGTTCTGAGGTGCAATGGCTGCGTAGTGCTCATAAAGAACATCCAAAGTGTTAGTGCCTATCAGCACTGATGACAAAGTAGAGCGCATATCAGGCACGACCAAAGCCAACGTAGGCACCTCAAAATTTACCCCAAGTAAGTCCTTTGGGAATCTAATGGCAGTTTCAACAAAGCCAAGGTAAGGGACGCCTTCACCATTAGCTCCCTCCACATCAAGCAGGTCATTCAATGGGTGGACAGGTAAATTGGACATGTTCTCTAAATAGAAGGAGTTGGGGATTGTTGTCACTTGAGAGCCAGAATCTAACAAGCAACTGCAGTCTTTACCAGCCATGGTCACCTGTGCAGTGCATTTGGCTTCTATCAGGCCCTCTGGCAGGGTCACTTGGTGTCATTTGGTCTGAGAGTACACCTGTGCTCTGTGCAGTCTCTTGTTGGGACACTTTATCTGTGGTCCAGTTCCTGTTGGTTCCCCAACTTGAACTGAATTCAGTCCTAAAAGATCGGTCTTTGGAGCACCATAATGAACGTCCCATGCTAGCTGCTTCCTTTTTTCAACTTCAATAGGGGGGTTTGGCTTACTCTCACACTGAGGCTTAATATGTCCATCCTTTCCGCACCTAAAGCAATACCAGGGCTTTGGTCTATTGCTTCCGTGTTTGTCCACATCTTGGATGCGAGGCCGCGTCCTTTGATATGTTAGAGTGGCTATTGAGGGGTTCATACTGGCTGGCTGGGAAGCTAGTGGTCTGGTAGTGGGTTTAGGCTTCCTACTGTCTTTCTGTGTGGTACGTGAAAACTGAGACTGTATGTCAGCTATTAGTTTCTTTAGGTCTTGGATCTCAGAGCTATGATCAAGAGTTGGCTGGGGTGAAACACAGCCTTCTTTACAGTGTACACAAACGCCTTGATAATGGGAAGACACCTTTGGTTTCAAAGCATTGAGGTGCTGTCTCATGTAGGATGCTTTAGAGGCACGCTTATCCTCCGCACTACGAAGTAGCAGAAGGAGTTCTGCAAAGGTAGGCGGGTTCTGTTTCTTTTGTTCTAGTTGCAGTTCAAATATCAAGGTGTTATCCCAACAGCCTCTGATAAACTGCCTGAGAAGTTATCGGTCAAATTCATTCGCAGTCACAACTCCTCTTCTGAGGGTGGTGTTCAGTATCACTTGCAGCCTTTGAAGGTAGGCTGAAGGTTTTTCGCCATTATCTTGCATTGTGTTCAAATACTTAGCAAAGAGATCATCTCCGTCTTCGACAGTGCCAAAAGCAGAATCTATGACCTCCAGATATTCGCTAAGAGAAGATTCAGGTGTCAAGTGTTTCACATTGTCAATCGCAGGTGACGAGAGACTTTCAAGAAGCTTCTGAGACTTGGACACGTCAGACAATGCTGGGTCTTTAAGAAGAAGCTCTACATTAGAATGCCATGTCTCAAAATCTACTTCATTGTTGGGACGGGGGACACGCCCAGAGAAGTGTCTGAGTCTCAAGGAAGTATGCACCAGCAAAGCAGGATCTTCACGCCTCGCTATGTGTTCAACTATCACTTTTTGTATGCCTGGTGGATTGACATCCGAAATGTTCAAAACAGGCTGTGTTCTTTCTTTGGATGGTGCCGCTAATGGGGACCAATGATCAAGCTGCTCTGGGACTGTTTCAGGCAGGGGACTTACCTGTACAGTAGTTTCAGGGAGATTATGCCCTGGAATGTCAGGTGAGTCTTGTTCCATTCCCTCACTTTGGGTGTGACTGATCTAAAGTAATAATCTCTCTAATGAAGGAAAGTTCAGTTCTTAGGACTGCTGCGAAGTCTTTGCCAGTCTGTTTCGCAATGTCTCTTAATTCAGTCAGGTAAGTACGTGTAGCCGTCTTTCTAACTACGGGGGTATAGACACTGGCTAAGGCTCAAATGTGGTAAGTAACATTAGTCTTGGTCTTACTGTCGAGTCTGAGAGGCAATGAAGATAAGAGCGACTGCACTGCTGTACCGTACACATACTCTACAATAACCTGTCTGCCTGACTTGGAGAAATCTACTGGAATTATCCTTTGAATGGAACCATACTGTTTGAGAAAGTCACAGAGCTCTTCATTATCTTCTGTACCAGCTGCACCACTAACTATAATGGAGTTAGGGATTTTTACACTGTTCGTTTGGACTACCTCCATAGTGAATAACTGATGTTATTGCTCTGGATGCTACTGTTAGCAAGAAGGTCCTGGGTTTGAGTCCCGGGTTAGGCACAGGGTCTTTCTGTGTGGAGTTTGCATGTTCTCCCCGTGACCGCGTGGGTTTCCTCCTGGTACTCCGGTTTCCTCCCACCACCAAAAACATGCGTGCTTTGGGGAATAGGTGAATTGAGCACTCTAAATTGCCCGTAGGTGTGAATGTGAATGTTTGTCTGTCTCTAACTGTTCCTCCACTGACTCCAACACAAACTACCTCTACTGACTCTAACTGTTCCTCCACTGACTCCAACACAAACTACCTCTATGACTCTAACTGTTCCTCCTCACTCAGACGCTAACACAAACTACACTCAGAGTTCTGAGAGTAACGCCGGTTCTAGACTTTTTTACACCAGTTATATTTACTGAAAACTGTGTTTACTGAAACATTCTTGGTTCTAAAGATTACTTACACAAATATATTTGAGTGTACATACTGTTACACCACACATAATTGTGAGGGCCCTGTCCCATTCGTCCTTGTTCTGCATCCCAGCAGCACCAGCCAGTACCACTCTTTCTCTCGTGCATTCGTTTATTCTACCTACAGTCTTCAATGAGAAATTGATTGGAAGAAACATTCATAACTTTCTCCTCTTATGAACCATTTCTTTAGAGTTTTTGTTAAAACACTAAAGAAATCAACAGATTACCAGAGGTACGTGTTTGAAGCGCTTCGTTTCTCTGGCGTCCTTCAAGCCGGTGTTTACAGGTGTGCTCTTTCAGGGCTTTGAGCTCGTTCGCCCGACGAAGAGTGGAAGTCTTGTCGTTCTGGCGAAGGCACATAAGAAAATTCCCATTGTTCGGCAAGTGTCTTTTTTTTCTTTTTTTTACTCCCCTCCCTCTATTGCGCTGTCATCCTATCTTTGAATCAGAAGCCCTCGCCGGCTGTGGTTATTTACATTTTAAGAATCTGCATTTTTCATATAGATCCGTCTGCCACTGGTTTTTAATATCAGTGATGTTTCCCATGACACCTTTTGTTTTATTATGCATTATGAATTTCTCCTTCTCTCCCTTCATCTTCCTAAATCCCTATCCCCATGCCAAGGCTTATGAGGCCAAGTATTTTATCAGCAGGGTGGTGGTGGTGGTGGTGGTGGCGGGAGGGGATTTATCATTTCAATCTCATTTCAATAAATAAAATAATCTCTCTTCTCTTAGAAGTGACAGCAGCTAATGCTGTTTTGTCATCATTAGCCTGAAACTTTCCACGCAGAGAAGCTTACGGGTTTGAACCAGGGGGTCAGAAACCAGCTTTATGATGAGGAGTGCTACAAAATATGTGGTGACGCTAATAGCCGTAGCATGCTAGCCATAGGTGGAGGCGACTTTCTTGTTCAATAAGCGCGCCTCAGTGCTGCAGAGCGTTCACCCTTATCTCTCTGTCAGAAAAGGTTTCAGCAAAACAGAGCTGTCATACACCACCACCACCACCAGGACCCCCCCACCCCCAAACCTTGCACAGGACTGCGTTTGCGGAAACAAGACCGACCATCAAAACCTTTTTTTTTATTTTAATTGCTATGCCCCCCCCCCTCCCCCCCCAATTTCATCGTTTTTTCACCCCAGAGCAAAAAAATTGAGAAAAAAACAGAAAAAGAAAATCAAGGGTAAAAAAATAAAACAGAGGGAGAGAGAAGCTGACAGGAAAACAATTGCGTTTCAAATTGAAGTCCCAGCAGAGTGTGTTCAGTTCCTTAACCTGACATCCGTTTTCTCTCCCGCACACGCATACAAACACACACACATGCACACACACACAAACACACACACACACACACACAAACACACATACACACACACGCTGCATGAAGAAAATAAAAAAAAACAGAAAGAAGAAAGACAGACGCACAAAAAAAATAAAGAGAGAAAGAAAGGAAAAAAAAGAGAGAGCATCCTTTTGAATACGTGTTTTCTGTTTATCATTAGCTGACTGGGTGCTTCATCATTCTGTGAAAATCCCTATCTGCCGAACATAAGGCTGAGAGACAGCGGGGAATCAATCTTTTGTGCTTGGGCAGATAAACACAGGACGCAATCAGAGGGGAGACGGAGGCATGGAGCCGGGCGCACGACTCACGCCGCTGGTGATGGATGGCGGAAGTAAAAGTGTCAGGATGGCATTATGCAAATAGGGGAGGCATCCGAGCATCGCCCTGGTGATTATGGAGAGATGGGGAGTGCAGCCCGTGGTCCCCCTGGCATCACTCCTGCCCGCCTTTCTCTCCTTTTTTCCCTTTCTTTTCTATCCCCCCACCACAAACCCACCCACCCTCCATCCGTTTTGGGTTTGTGCTTCTCTTTTCTAACTCACTGCATTTGTCGTCTCTTGTTTTTACGCAGCTGTACACACACAGCAGATCCCTAGTGCACCCACCGGATGGGGCCAAAGGTCATGGTGAGTTAAGCGATTGTTTGCTTTCGGTGGCGCGGAGGTGTGAGGTGGCCGATGTTCGCTGCTTCAGTTCCATCCTGCAGCAAAGAGGCAAATGAAGCTGACGTATATCAGTGATTAGCATAATGCTAATCTTGATTAAATCACAAACAGTGCAAAGTGTTAAGTAACATCGACAAGACTTGCTTTCTTGCTTTGGTGATCATCTATAAACGTTTTGAATACTTTACTGAAGGGACACCGACAGTTGGGTCCATACCTATTTGGAGGCATGTTCAGTTTTTTTCTCTAAATACCAATTAAGCAGTTAAGCAATCAACACAGAAGTACAGGGGTCCTCAGGTTACAACAGTCTCAGGTTACAACGTTCTGAGTTTACAATGCTCACTCCTACTCAGCTTACATCGTTATCCTCATGCTTACGGACTACGTGGGTGAACTAGTTTGGTTAAGAATACGCAGTAATGCGGCAACTGAGGGAGTTTTTTCTTTTCCTTTTTCTGGGGCTTATTTGTGTTTTTATGATTTTACAGGTGTATTAGGATCAGTACGACTAGGTTGTGTCTCAACTTATACCAAAATTCGGGTTACATCACTGTCGAAGGAACGGATCTGTTGTAACTCGAGGACCCACTGTATAGACTTTCAACTTTAATTTAAGGGGGTTAACAAAGGCATTGAAATTGTAACCATTTTCTGAGGCTCTGTAGTAAATGGACAAAATCATGTAAAATATGTATTGTTTTAATACTTAAATGAAACTCCTTTACCGTCTTTAGTTGCCTGAAGTCAGGAACCGATTGGGTTTTCTTCCTTGAGATTCTTCTTTGTGGGTTTTCAATTTTGTCTTCAGTAACTGTAAAGCTGCTTTATTTGGTTGCGATCGGGTGATTGAGTTTGTCTTTGAAGAATATTTCTTTACCTCTACCAGTATGTTTGTGTTCATTATCCATTTGCACAGTTTTGCAATATTGGCTGAATCTTAGCAGAGGGTTTAGCCCTGTACACTTCAGAATTCTTCCTGCAACTTGTGTCATCAATCACATCATCAAAAAACACCAGTTAGCCAGTTCTATTGGCAGCCATACATGCCCATGCGCAAGCACTGCCTCCATCATGTTTGACAGATGGTGTGAGGTCTTTCTTTCTTCTTACTTTTAATGTCCCATCATTCTGGTACAAGTTCATCTTGGTTTCATCTGTCCAAAGAATCTTATTCCAGAACCGGGCAGGGTTTTTAAGATGTTTTCTGGCGAAGTCTAACCTGGCCTTCCTGTTTTTCAGTATTACCAGTGGTTTGCATATAAGGGAAATCCTCTGTATGTTGGCATCTCTTGATTAACATTGACAGTGATACACCAACCTCCCCAGCCAGATGCTGGGAACGAGGTTTTTATCACCAAGGAAGGAATTCTGTAATCATTTTATTATATTGTTTTCTACATATTTGCTGCTCCTGACTTTGTACTGTCCACCTTCTGCCTGACAAAACCAGTTTCCCACTTGTGGGACTAATAAAGCTTTATCTTATCTTATCCTATCTTATCTTAGTGGTCTTCCATGGTCCCCAGGCTTTTTGGTGTTCCTGAGCTCACTAGTGCATTCCTTCTTTTTAAGAATATTGATTTGGGCACTGCTAAAGTTTTAGCTCTCTTTGATTTTTTGTTGTCAGCTTAATAAAGTCCTCCTTCACTTGCATTGACACCTCTTTGGACCTCATGTTGAGTTCAGTGAACAGCTACCAAATGCCAGTTTGGTGCTTTGAATCAGCTCCAGACTTTTTATCTGATCAATTTGTTGTGGAATAATGAATAAACAGGACACACCTGGCTATGAAACTGCTTGTCAGTCACATTTCCAATTACATACGAGCCTCTAAAAAATTTAGGGACTCTGTGACTAATGGATGTAACTTCTGAAAGCTTAAAACAGCAGCTTTGTTAAACCCCTTAAATTAAAGCTGAAAGTCTATATTTCCATCACATCTTGATTGCTTCATTTCAGATCCATTGTGGCTGTAAACAGATTACAAAATGTGCTACAATATCCAAATATTAATGGAAAAAACTACTTAAAAAACTACTTAACCTCTACTAAAGGCTTATTCTAGTAAGTGTGCGTGTTCATCAAAACTAGTTTTGTCCAGATTGATGTCATTTCACCACTTAGTGTTGGAATAAGCAGTGATCCCAACACTGCTAGTGTCATCTCTGAGGTTCCTTTGAGGAAGGTAACGTTCCCACACTCTGCTCCTCGG
>JBBPDE010000155.1:1365814-1377123 GCA_037974605.1 Nannopetersius ansorgii | reverse complement strand
TGTAACTAATGACTGTAAGACTGTCTCTGTAACTAATGACTGTAAGACTGTCCCTGTAACTAATGACTGTAAGACTACCCCTGTAACTACACACATTCTCACAGAAACTCAAGAATTGTGTGGAAAGTCTTCCAAGAAGAGTGGAAGCTGTTATAGCTGCAAAGGGGGACCAGCTCCATATTAAAGTCTATGGATTTGAATGCAGTGTCAAAGTCTCTGTTGGTGTGATGGTCAGTGGTTGGTGTAATGATCCCATATAGTCTATAAAAACAATAAATATAAACTCTGTTTGGTAAACATGTGCAATTTGGTACAAGGTCATTTTTGAACATTTAAAAAATTGTGCAAATTGTGCAAAATCAGTCTGTGTTTCACGACTCGATGGGCATCGCTTGTTGGAGTAAAGCACCCAGGGGCCTGGGGACTCCCCTGAACTGGCACCAAATCCTGCGAAATGTATCCTCCACAGCTGCTGTTTATTGGGCCTGAGTGAAAGCGACTGAATGAAGCCGTTCTGACAAGAAGCTGACGACGGCCTTTTCGACGGCTCATCGATCCTGGCACCCGCTCGCTTTAAGCCCCCGTCTATGACGGAAAGAAACAGTGGCTCAGGAAAGTCAATATTGTGATAAACGTCCACCTCTGTCCGCCTGACTGGCCACTTGCAGAATTACTTGGAATGAAAATATGAAATGAGTTAATTGCAGTAATGCTCAGCCTACATATAAAAACAAGTAACAAACATGTAACTACATTAATCCCAAATAGCACACGCATGTAGTGAAAAACCGTGTTGTTGTGTTTTGGTAAGAAAATGCCTATTTTTGTAGTGAAAACCCTAAATATGCCCCCAAATCTGCTCCCAGAACATTTTAATTTCATTTTAATCTCAGTTTAATACATTACACTTAAAGAAAATGTAAAGGTAAATAAATAATCATAATCAGAAATCTTTATTGCTTAAAATAAAATTAACATTAGCGAAAATTGGGGGCAGATTTCCAGGTTCTTCCTCGGTTCCTCCAGCCGTTTGGATGGTAAATCTCCATCAGCAGCTCCTGATTTAATTTAATGAAGGACTGATCGAGTTGAACCAGGTTTCTGATGAAACTACAGTGATACTGAACTTCTACAAGAATTCACTGATACACTGAACACAACATCACTGTTTACTGGAGAATGGTGTTAGTGTTTATACTTTTAAGGTTTAATTTGAATGTTTAGCAGTATTAATGTGTTCACTGTATCTGGGCTGCTAGCAGAGTGTAGACCATTCTTCGAGAAAAGGAAAAGTTTGATAAAGTGAGATATTCATTTGTAAATTAACCTTTTGAAATCCATGAACGCATTTTGCGTTCATTTTTGTAACCTTTAGTCTCAGACTCATAACTCACGACAGGAGTAACACACATGCATGATCACTGAAATCTAGAAGACTTACCCTAGATTATTGTCTAAGTCCAGTGTTTGTAATTATTCCAGAGTAATTGTGTGCACAAAAGAGAGTACAGTTAAAAAGGTTTCCCACAAAAAACACACACTGCTGACACACTTGTCATTGGTTTCATATATTTTCATTTTGTTGCTATATTATTATTATTGTTTATAATGGTGTTGTGTTATATGTGTGTAACTGCTGGTATTTGACTGCATTCTAGAGGTCATCTGATCAACTTCTTCGGCAGTAATAATAATGTCAGAGAAGGTTAAATTCAAACTGTGTCTGGAAATAAGCTCATATTTTAGCATTACAATAAACCATAGAATGTCCCAGTTTAAAAAGAAATATATATAACAATGGCTATGGGCCTTTAGCCCACAGATTTTTAAAGTTAAACGTCTACTGAACAACACTGTCTTGTAGAAATTAAAGAAAAAAAGTAAAATTTTACTAGGCAAAAACTAGAATTTGCTTATATAAATGATAATATAAAGATTTTACTTGTTAATTTCACATAAAATAATTACATGAATAAGTAGCCCTGGGTCTTCTGAAAAAAACAACATAAGGCATTAATGTCTAGCTTATGGAATTAAAATGTTAAAGCCAATAAATAAAAGGATGCAAAAATGCTCATTAATGGACCAGAGTTCAAAAGATTAACGCTACTTAGTTAATGAGAAAGAAAATTAATTTAAACTAATAAGCCAATGTGCTCTTTTCATTTCCATTACATTTACAGCATTTATCAGTCGCTTTTATCCAAAGCGTCTTCCATTCCCTACCTACAGGGGGCAGTCTCCGATTAGCAACTTGGGGTTAAGGGTATTGCTCAGAAACCCAGTGGTGGTGTTGAAGGTAGGATTCGAACCCATGACCTCCTGGTTCAGTGGTAGGTATCCTACCCATCAGGCCTCCACCACCCTACATTCCATCTAGTTTTGAGAGCGCTTCATTCCACTCGTTTTCAGTCGTCCTTGACCGTAAGGGACATGTTAACAGACTGAGAGCACCCCCTATCTATGGTTCAGCTGTAAAATGAGGAGAGTCAGCGGTTCAAGCAGAATTTTTTAAAACAAACTTTTTTTCAGCCATGAAACCAATGTTTGTGTTTCTCCACACACTGGTTTTATACCAACCACACAATCTCACTTCGCACTTTCTTGTGGAAACGCAGTTGAGTTTTCGAGAGTAAACTTTCGATCGACACCTACCCCACGCCATGTCTATCCCAGAGTCAGCTGGAGCAGCTCCAGCTCCACGTACCCTTCTCTGCTCCGTCCCATACCACCGCCATGACTACTCAAAGGTATGACTAGATCTGAGAGGCTGAAATTCCTCCATCCCACCCACCCCGAGGAGCAGCCTGAGAGAGAGCGAGGTCGTTTACCTGTAATTATGGCGTGGCTCGCGCTCCTCAGTGGGACTGCAGCCAGCTTTGCTTTGCTTTTATGGGGATTCTGGGCTTTTCTTGTGGTCGTCGTGTTGCAATTAAAACCGTCTCCAAAGCTTTGGGTGGCAAAGGCCCTGAGACAGACACAGCTAAGAGGAACGTCTCGCTGGAGGCTATGGGAAAAGCATAGGATAGGAAAAACACACTTAATTATGCTTGACAGGTATCTATTAAAGTGGATTTCTGTCCAGACCTTGGTGGTCTTCACATAATTCAATGAAAATATATGTGAAGTAGTAATGCCCACTGAGATCCGCAGGTTGTAATTATTTCATAGTCATGTCAGAGGGTTACCTTGGCGAGCATCGTAGATTAAGCAGTAATCAATTTGCTTTTTTTCTCAGGTGTGTGTTGTAACAGGTCGGCTGGGGAGTGTTTTTCCACTCCGGCTTTGATGTGGAGTCTGGCTCATGGCTGCCAAGGCGCCGGTGATGGAAGACGGAGTAAGCCTGGACCCAGCTCTGTTCCAGAGTATCAGGAGGTGGGCGAGTTCATCATACATCCAGCCAAAAGACCGTTACAATGGCCGTTTTGTATCCCCCTGGCTCTGTCTTCATACAAACTGTCTGCAAAGCAGAAAAGATATCACCTTCGACAGGTATTACACCTCAGATCTCTCACTTTCACAGCAGTATTTAATGACGGATGAGTCAGAATTTCACCACTACGCTTCCCTGCATCTGCATCTCCAAAACTTAGACAAACCCGAGACTCATACCTCTACAAATGGCATGCAAATTTATTTTATTTCATCATCCTTCATATTTTTGCAGGAACAGGATCTCTAAATTCAGAACTAACACTCACATTTTCATTTTACTCTCATTTTAAAAGAGTCCAAGTCAAGTCTCGAGTCTTTGTGCTCGAGTCCAAGTCAAGTCTCGAGTCTTTAAGTGGCAATATCTACAAATGGCGACTCTAAATGTGGGAATTTTGAGCTGTAAATGTTGAGCTCTAAATGTTTAGAAGATATGCTAATTGGCCATGCCCCCTGCGATTACAATTGGCTGTTACTTAGCAGGGGGCGGGACTGTGTACTGTGATATGCCCTCACCAACATGGAGGATTTGCCTTAAATCTAAATGTTAAAAATATATCTCACACTCTAAATGTCCAATGACCCTACATCCTCAATATTTTTGCAGGAACAGGATCTCTAAACTAACACGCCTGAAAAGTTACATTTGAAGGTAAAGATAAGGTTTAGTGCTTGTAATTTTACTCACATTTTCATTTTAAAGAAAAAAACTCTCATTTTGGTTACATTTCTTTTGAGCGTTACCTACAGATAATTATTCTATTTTTATGGCTGGGATTAGGATTCGTTTTAGACTAGGGTTTGGTTTAGGCATGAAATTTGATTTAGATTTTGAATGAAATCTATTACACTGTGAACTTCATTCTCTGTAAATATTGAAATTTAATAGATAGCATCTAAAAAACTTCTGCAGGGGAAAATTAAGTGAGTAAGTCATCGCAGAACCTAAAGGTCATATTCAACAGGTTTGATGTCTGCACTTTCAAAAATGTACAGTCAACTCCAGAACTACTGACACCCCTCATGAAAATGAGCTAAAATTAGTTGGTTAAATAAACAACGTGTGCAATGAGTGGTTTGCAATCTCTCTTAAACAAATGACTATGATGTGTATTTGTCAGGCAAAACGTAACAAAAAAGTCTTGTTACACATTTTTCTTTTTCTTTTCTTTGGGTTTATTCCTGCCTGCATTATTAGCATTTGGTGAAGCGTCACAGCACTGAGGTGTTTTCTTTAGAGCTAAACAAGGTTGGGGAATGCTTGCTGAGGGATCGTGGACCACTCCTCCATGCAGGACATTTCTGTTTCCTTGATATTCTGTTGCTTTTCAAACATTTATTGTAGAATTATGGTCCTTAATTAGAATTATGGTCCTGAATTAGAATTGTATGCTCATCTGTGCAAGTCCATAACCCTGTGTCTCAACTGTGTAGACAGTTTCTTGCATTTGCACGTTTTTCCACATGGGATGTATATCGAGTTATGACACAGATCTGTTCCTTCGACAGTGATGTAACCTGAATTTTGGTGTTAGTTGAAACCCACCCTAGTCTAAATCACTTAGTGATTCACAGTTGTAAAATCATAATCTAGAACAACTAAGCCTCGGAAAAAGGAAAACTTCCTCACTCATACTTCGGGGTACTGCATATTCTTCCGCCACACACAACCGTTCACCCAAGAAGTCCGTAAGTACGAGGCTAATGAGCGGGAGTTGTAAACTTGAAACGTCAGATATCTAGACTGTTGTAACTCGAGGACCCCCTGTAAAGTGCCCCACTATAGTCACGCATGAACACACCACA
This sequence comes from Nannopetersius ansorgii, assembly GCA_037974605.1. Classification (NCBI taxonomy): domain Eukaryota; kingdom Metazoa; phylum Chordata; class Actinopteri; order Characiformes; family Alestidae; genus Nannopetersius; species Nannopetersius ansorgii. The sequence goes on along the minus strand of JBBPDE010000155.1, from coordinate 1,371,885 downwards.
GTACAGCAAACAGTGTTAACTAATTTCTATGCATTTAACCCATTCACCAAGTGAAGCAGGGGGCTGCCACCAACCAGGGGTGCTGGGGAGCAGTGTGTGAGGACGGTACCTTCCTCAAGAGTACTTCAGTGATAACACTAGCATCACTTTGTGGGATTTGAACCACAAGGGCTGGCACCCCAACCACTAGGCCACGAGCTGCATGTGAAGCAGAGATGGGGACTCGAGTCTGAGACTCTGACTCAAGTCGCACTTAAGTCCCACAAACAAAGACTTGTGACTTGACTTTAGACTTCCCTGAATGACTCAAGACTTGATTCGGACTCGGGTGCTGTGACTCGACAGTCAGTTTATTCATATCTTGCACTCTTTCCAATGACCCTAAATCTGCTCACCTTGCCCCAGTTATCAGCTAATAACGGTTTCCAAGGGGTCATTGGAAAGGGGTCACCGAGTCCCATCTAACTGTGAAGTTTCACATTTAGAGTGAGAGATATATTTTTCATATTTAACATTTAGATTTAAGATCATTTAAGGCAAATCCTCCATGTTGGCGAGGGCATATCACAGCACACAATCCCGCCCCCTGCTAAGGAACAGCCTATTGTAATCGTGGGGCGTGGCCAATTAGCATATCTTCTGAACATTTACAGCTCAAACATCCCACATTTGGAGTCGTCGTTTGTAAACATTGCCACTCAAAGACTTGAGACTTGACTTGGTAAAAATGCCTTGTGAACATCTCTGGTGTGTAACCTTGTTTTTATACCCCAGAGAAATGGAAAATGCTCAACAGAGTTTCTGGATACTCATAATTTTTATATTTTTTTAGATTCACACATGCCAGTAATTTTGCCTCATATGTTTTGGAAAATTTACACAATTCTTAAAATCTATGTGCCACTCCAACCACAAATGAGCTCTTTCCTTGTGTAGGTTCTGTTGCTCAATTGGTGCTGTAGCCATGTCCTCAGAGGGCACCGCGACGCCACATCCTGCTCACCCTGTGCCACCTCATCTGATCACTTTCAGACGGAACTGCCTGCATCACCCTCGCAGCTTTACATGCAATACTGGAACAGCAGCTCTCATGTTATAACGTGGTCTGTGTTCTGGGGCTGCCCCGATTTCGTTCAGCCCCGGTCAAATATCGCTGCCGTGATGTTACATACCCACAACCCTTTCTTTCCTGGCCTCCCCCAACCTCCTTTTAGAGCAATGACACTCCACTGCGACTCTTTTTCTCAGTCGACACGCTGTTTCGTTCCTCTGTCTTTTTTCTGCACAGCACGCAAAAAAAAGAAGAAAATATTTCCTGGAAAACAGCTAATCTTAGCTTAACCCCTTCACCTGCACTCACTCACTACTCTCTATCATCTCCTCACGATCCAGTAACTACAACAAGCATTAGCATTAGAAAACGAATGTGTAATATGTGTAGCTGTAATATGTGTGTGACGTTGTTTATGACATTTGTGTGTTTTTTTGGACCAGTCACTTATTTTCTAACCTTTATTTTTTTTAGAATGAAACCGACCATTGTTTTATTGCTGAGCCTTTAAGATGTAAATGAGTTGTCATCTGATTGGCTATCTCAGACTGAAACAGCCCTTACACCTTCAGTCTGGAACTGCTGTACTGAATAGGTGGAGATGTTTTTTTTATTATTATTTTTTGACAGGCTGTTTTTGCAGCATACTTTCCAGACACATCTGTGCAGACTTACCACATCAAAGTTGTTCATTTAAAAAAGTGAAATTTATGCTTTTCCATGATGCAGGTTTCGTGTCATTTGTTGTTCCGTGATACACATGGAGATATTCTGTAGAACGTGTGGCTTCTAGACCTTCAGTTTGTTCCATTCTTGTGTTTGTAAGTCAAACAACACTGAGATTGCAATTTTGTTTCATGGAATGAAAAAAAACCCACCAACTACATTTTTGCTTGCAAATTCAGAAAAAAATTGGAACTCTTCACTTAACCCCTCTACCTGCACTCACTCATTACTCTTTATCATCTCCTCACAATCCAGTAACTACAACAAGCATTAGCATTAGGAAATGAATGTGTAATATGTGTAGCTGTAATATATGTGTGATGTTTGACAACATCGTTTATGACATTTGTGTAGTTTTTGGACCAGTCACTTATTTTCTAGCCTTTATTTTTTCCTTAGAATGAAACAGACCAGCCTTTAAGATTCATGTCCTCTGATTAGATGCAGGCTGTAAACTATTACTACAGAATATGAATTGAATGTAAATCTAAAATGTATATAAACTGAGCACATATGTGTAAAATAATTTTTTGTGAAATATTGCCGAATACCACTTTCTGTTATTTTTTTACACACCGACAGCACACGTGTTAATTTGCTGTGTGGAGCAGGGAAGGTCCAGAATGTCGCCGAAAAAAGGCTTCGTGCGGCTGACAAGCGGCACAGCTGTTTATTCCAATTAACTGTCGAGAGTTCAGAAGTTACACTTTTTCAGTTCGCAAAGATGTGAAGAGAGCGGCGCTTCCAGTGCAGGGCCAGCCAAAGTCACAGGGGCAGAAATAGTACAAGGGATTAGAGAGCGAAGGACAGCCCTTTACTATTCATACTTGGCACAAGCAAGACAGCCACCGGTACAAGTGAGTTTTTTAATGCATTCCATTTAACTTTAATTACTCAAATCTCTGTGAGGGCACACAGGAAGAAAGCCTCGGCGTTTGTGCGCAGCAGATTACCCCACTGCCCTGCCAAGTCGGCGCATAGCTGCATCATAAGATAGAATTCAAATTCAAATGTGGGCTAAAGAAAGTGCAGCTGTCACCCCTCTGGCCTGCGAAGACCCCGGCGGATCAAAGATGAGCTGTCCTCCGTCTCTGCCTGTGTAAAAATGAGCTGCTCTCCCGCTGCCAGGGTCTCATCTCGCGCCGCGTCCCCCCGAGGCCCCTAATCCTCCACTCCTCACGACACACTGACGCTTTGAATAAAGGCATTAACCCCAAAAAATAATTACCAATTAGAGTCGAGCGTAGAATGGCAGCAGGTACTGGGGAGAGACAGCAGGGGGAAGTTAAGCACCGAGGCCGCTGCTCGCGGTAGGGATGGGCGACGCCATTGCTTTTTCGCCTTTGATCCGATACTAAACAGCACCGGGACCGGTGTCCTGATACCAGTACAGTTTAACGTCTTCTTCGGCTGACATTGTGCACGCACCAACATACACACACCACAACTACTGGACTCTTCACAATGTCACTTTAAACAATGCTGCATTCTAAATACCTCAACGCATTGTTTTGCTTGTAAATACAGTGGAGGAAATAAGTATTTGACCCTTCGCTGATTTTGTACGTTTGTCCAATGACAAAGAAATGAACAGTCTCAGAACAGTATCACTTAAATGGTAGGTTTATTTTAACAGTGGCAAATGGCACATCAAAAGGAAATTTGAAAAAATAACTTTAAAAAAAAGATAGAAACCACAGGTAATGATGCTACATTGTTATCTTAATATGACAATAAAACTTGAACACATAGATTCAGTGGGATTAAAATTATCTGGTATACAAAAGTTATGGTATACATTGTGATTGGCTGAGAGGCATTCTGTGACTGTCAATATTTCTCGATAATGTCAATGACGGCGGTCCAACCGAATTGCTTTAAGATCACTCCGTATTATCCACCTTATGTACTTTGCAATGACAACCAGCCTTTCAAAAACAGACAAGTATAAGAACAACAGTGTTTCAGTTTCAGTTTGGGTTTTTATCTGGTGGGAGCTGCTGATACTGCGTTTGTGTTTATTACACCAAAGTAAAATGTGGAGCTAGTAGTGAGAATATTAGTGGATAAGTCTGTAGTTTGTTTGTGTTTATCTTTAATTTTAGAGATACACTACCAGTCAAAATTTGGACACAACTGTTCATTCTTTGTTTTTATTATGAGCTACATTGTAGATTAATATTGAAAACATCACCTGTTGCTCTGATGACAGCTTTGCAAACTCTTGGCATTTTTTCAGTCAGATTCATGAGGAATCGACCTGGAATGGTGTTTAATTAACAGGAGTTCTTCCTCAAGAGTTCATTAGTGGAGTTTCTCTCCTTCTTAATGTGTTTGGGATCATCAGTTGTGAGGGTCGGGTTGGTCCACAGTTAGTGATACTGTTCCACTACGGTTCTACTGCACATTATGGCAAGAACCAGTTAACCCTTTAAAAAAAAACAACAGTCCATCATTCCCTTATTACAGAACATGTTCCATGTGTTGCTTCATCATTGACTTTGTTTTCAGTATTAATCTACAATGAAGGAAATAATAAAAACAAAGAAAAAACATTGATTGAGAAATGTCCAAACTTTTGACTGTTAGTGTAGTTGCATTTATCTGCAAGTTTTGCTTCATTATTACATTAAAATAAAAATATTAGGGTTTTAATTTTACTTTAAAATATAAATCTGCATCTTGAGAAATTGGTGTAATATGTCATGGTGAAGGACTTTTGTGTATTACTTGTTTTAACATTATCTTGTGACACAATGATACAAGTGTTTATTTTCTATGTTATGTTATTAGTCACTGCAGGAAATTTTTGTATCATTAACATAATGACAAAGGGAAATTCGTGATTTTTGAAAAAATTCTAATTAATTTTCTCAATCTCAATCGAATTATTTATAGTGGTGGTGAATGATACTAGACACCACAATGTCAAAAACACACATTTTACAAATGACTTTATTTTATTTGCTGTTCATACCCAGAAAACAGCTCCATGCATTTTACTCCTCCAGCATGAAGTGGTTTTAAAGATACAGCTTAGATAAAAAATATGAGTGGAATCCTTTTTACACACATTGTCTTACATATATATGCACAAAGCTAATGCAGTAGTTATATTTATTTATTTATTTATTTATTTATTTATTTATTTATATACAGGGGGTCCTCGAGGTACGACACAATGACAGTGATGTAACCCCAGCCCAGTCACACATCGATCTTAACACAGTAACATCATAATCTAGGACATAAAAACACAAGTAAGCCACAGCAAAAGGAAAAGAAACAAATACACTGTACTTGGTCACTGCAGAGATGTTCATAAGACATTTTTACAGAGTCCGAGTATAATCTCAAGTCTTTGAGTGGCAATGTTTACAAATGGTGACTCTGAATTTTGAGCTGTAAATGTTATTGATATGCTATATATAGATATGCTAACTGGCCATGCCCCACAATTACAATTGGCTGTTACTTAGCAGGGGGCGGGACTGCATGCTGTGATATTCCCTCACCAGCATGGAGGATTTGCCTTAAATGATCTTAAATTTAAATGTAAATATGAAAAATATATCTCTCACTCTAAATGTGAAACTCCACAGTTAGATGAGGCTCAGTGACACTTTTCCAACGACCCCTCGAAAACCGTTATTAGCTGAAAACAATTCACCTCAGACAAAAGTAATGGGACACAGACAGTGTTGGATAGGTTACTTTTAAAATGTAATCCACTACAGATTACAGATTATATGCTCCAAAATGTAGTTTGTAACGTAATCTGATTACTTTGGATTACTTAATATTTTGTCATGCTTTTTACAAAAAACATGAATGTAGCAAACACATTGCTTTCAGTTTTGCTTTCAGTAAATTACACATTATTTGCAGCTAGCAAGCTGTTAATGCTATCCATCAAGTCTTTATAACTAACTACAGTCTAGTCTTGCGTAGCCAGACCTTCAGACTGACGCCTGAAGGTCTGGAATTCATAGCAGGTTTCTTTGGACAAGGCCAGCCCATAATGCCATTTGACCGACATGTCAAACAACCAATCACAGTTCATTTCGTTCAGTATCACATTTCGGGGTGTGGAAATGTCCCCACAACAACAAACCATCGATAAAATTCAACCAATCAGACAACTTCGAGATTCCTGAAGTGTTTCCAGTTAAGTGTACCATATGCATCAGGGTCCGTATTCACAAAGCATCTTAAGCCTAAAAGTTGCTCCTAGTGACATAATTCTAAGAAAAATCTTAGAATAATGGCATTTTCTTAGAATTTCCCCTTAAAT
>JBBPDE010000155.1:1280502-1303473 GCA_037974605.1 Nannopetersius ansorgii | reverse complement strand
AAACTAGAAACTTTTTTTTTAAAAAGAAACTTTTTAAAAAAGTGTCACTTCTAGTCACTTTCAATCTTTTTTTATTGTTTTTTATTTATTCTATTCCTATAAAGTACACTGAATGATATTTATGATGATATTTATGATGTTATTTATGATGTTATATAAACCTGAATTTTTCATTCTATTCCCGTGAAGCACATTGAATTACCTTTTTTTTAGATAATGTACATAACCGTGACTTATTTAAATGTTTAAATGTCCCTTTATGACGTTTAGTCAGTTGTTCCTGTATATTGAGGTGAATATATTTTCTGTGTGTAAAGCAGGTCCAGTAGCAGGTGATGGGCTGTGGTCTGCCCACTCTCCTCCTCCGGTCCAGGAGAGCTGGGTCAGTTTCACTGACACTCCCCCCTCCAGCACACTTCCAGCAATGCATCCCTCCTCTACTCAGGTACAGTACAACTCGCCTCCCGCAGCCTGTTATGTTTTCTCGCTCGAGTATTTGCTTTAACCAACAGGTCAGCACAAACCTGGTTCAATATTTGTCAAGCCCAGACGGGGTAGACCATTTTTACAGATACCTGTAGCAAACAAAGCAAGTATCCATGGGAGCTTGGGCAAATGTTTACACGTGAAACAATTCATAACTTTACTGTGGTCATCATTTTAAGCTGCTGCTGTGTTGGGTGTATCTGTTATTTGTTACCTTCCACAAGGTTTTTAGTGTTTGTAGTTTTATACCATTTGTGTGTTTTTCACTTATCTATGTAACTTATATTATATATAAATACAGTAATTCTCCGCTTTCCAGCAGTTACGTTCCAAGAGCACCCGTGTATAGTGAAAAACCACGTTGTTGTGTTTTGGTTAAAAAATTTTTTTAAAAGCCTAATTTTATAGTGTAATTTTTATATTGAGGATTTTCTACAGATTTTTATTAAGATTTATTTATTTTTGTATTTTTCCTGTCTGAGTGCAGCCATTACATAAGCAATTTCCTTCAGAATCAATAAAGTTGATTGTGATTCTAATGTGAATTGTGTTCCTGTTTCTTATTTTCCCTCTGTTTCTGCAATCGTCGCACACAGGAGAGCACAACAGTACGGACAGCAGGCTCAGCTGCAACTACTAACGAAATCCAAAGACAGGCCAGTGGCTACGAAGACCCCTGGAAAATCACGGATGAGCAAAGACAGTATTACATTAACCAGTTCAAAACTATTCAGCCTGATCTCACAGGTTTTATCCCTGGTAAGGACACAGCGTAAAAGTCCCTTTATCTAAAGTGTATATAATATTTAGTGTGTCAATTGTTATTGAAATATTAGCAGCTGGTGGCCTAGTGGTTAGAAGTGCTGCTCCTGCAATCAGAAGGTTGTGGGTTCAAATCCCAACAGTGCTGAACAGTGAATCCTGAAACCAGTCGCATTACTTAACTACGAGCAACCTGACCAATCGAGTTCCATACAAGTGTTTTAATGAATCGTGGCACTTATATAATCAAACAAATGTAAATTGGCGGGTGCACTATATTATGTGCAGTAGTTTTACCATTTGAAATACCACTATTATCAATATTACTGATCTCTATTACAGCAGTAATCGACTCCTAACCACTATTAGTGTCGCTTGTTATTCATTTAACTGTAAGTTACCTATAGTACCTATAGTTATCTATAGTATTAATACCTCAGCTTTTGTGTGTATAGTGTATAGGTGTTTTTTATTGGCTTTATTTAGACTTTATATTGTAATTTTTTGACTGTGTGTCTGCGCTGTCGAAATAAGCAGTTTCTACCAGGATCAATAGTTTTTGATTGAGATATGCACTTTTCTTCGCCAAGGTGGGAATTTCTGTCTCCTCTCATAAACTGGACGTTTTCTGTTGTTTCAGGCTCTGCTGCAAAGGAGTTTTTTACTAAGTCGAAGCTGCCTATTCTAGAATTGTCTCACATTTGGTAAGTAGCTTTAGTGAGATTACCTTGTCCCTTATTGTTTGTTTTCAGCCTGGCTGGCCTTGTTTAAGCCTGTTCAGAAGCAAATAAAAAAACAAGGTCTTATTCAGCACAGTGGCTGCTTTACAGAGTGATGATTGTTGGTTTTAAGACTTTTAAAATTCCGCTGAAACTCTCACCCTCTTATGTTTTCTGTGTCTGATTCGTCTGCTTTGGCTGAGTCATGCTTTTAGAAGGAAGTTGGCTTCCTGTGGAAACCACAGAGTATACCACTAGTTTTCTCTGATATGTTGAATTTCACTCATCAACTAAAACTGTCTGTTCTCTACCCTGCAGGGAGCTATCAGATTTTGATAAAGATGGTGCACTGACCCTGGATGAGTTCTGTGCAGCATTTCATCTGGTGGTTGCGAGAAAGAATGGTTATGACCTTCCTGAGAAGCTCCCTGAGAGCCTCATGCCAAAGCTTATTGACCTGGATGACTCAGCAGGTAGGAGGAGATGAAGGCCTGCATTTGTGACTCTAACTGGAAGAATAAAGGAAATTAAATTTCGTAATATGCCACCACACACTGTTATATGAACACAGAATTTTTCAGCATCTCTCACATCTATGTCTTGCAGTCAACATTCATTTTATGCATTTCCCTATAACAGAAAACCAATTGGCTTCCATTTCCTTTATAATAGAAGCCAATGGGCAATTACAGCATGTCAGTCTTGGGTGAGACAGGAAAAATCACATTTTTATCCAGTTCTCAAGCATCAGATTAAAAAAGCAGTTCCCTTTTTTGCTTTGTTTATTTTCTGGGGTCAGTCATAATCAGGCGTGCGAAAACTCAGCCCAGGCTGGTAATGAATAAAATTGTTCCCACTAGAAAACTAGTTCCAGCTCTGAAAGAATGAGTCATAGATGTTTCAATATATTATTATTATTTTACATATACAGTTCTACATCAGATGTATCCATGAGTCACCCCTGAGATCCATGAGTCATAACTTGAGAACCATAAGGTAACATAATCAAATGTAAACAATAAAAGATTCATGTCTTATACAGACTGTAATGGTGATCTAATAATGTATTTATACCACATAAGGCAACAATATAATAACGATTCTTCTCACCAATCAGTATTTTACTTTGCTCTGAGCGTCCTGATGGTTCACAGTTCCAGATGAGTGTTTCTGTGGGTGTTTTAATCAGTGAAGGTATTTGTGTGATCCAGCAGAAACACACCCAGTTACCACAGCCTTGTTCAGACAGGCAACAGGTCTGAGTTCCAGAGTGACAGAAAAACACTTGAAATCCACCCTTTTCCACTCAGATTTAAGCCCCATTTATAGAGCAGCTCCTGCTCTCCACTAACAGATTTTGGAGAATTGTTTCATGATGAGTCTTTTATCTGATGCCAGCATCAATAAAAACCTCTGACTGATTTCACCCTGATAAGCAAATCTGTTGGGCAGTTTATTTATACACATACAGTAAACTCCTACTGTAATGTAGATCAGCAGTCATGGTTTTAGTCTATCGCAGATTTTTCTGAGAACCGAACTACTAATTGTTGGCTAAAACACCCCTTACTGATATCTTCCGCTTTTTAATTTTTTTGGTTTTGTGACATCCAGACGTTGCCCGCCACGCCCCCTCATCCTCGTGCTGGGTTGCTAAGCGCTGCGACCAAACATAAACAACCAGCATGAGGACGAGAGGACATGGCGGACAAGGCCCGAACGTCACAGCTTTTTTGTGGCAATATATAATTTTTCATGCATTTTCATATATTATAACTCCTGCGAATAGAGGGAGAGAGGCTATATATTAGTTATTGTGTTGTTATTATTAACACATTATGTACTTATTGCCTACAATTATTTCAACACTTTTTTTTTTAATTACGTTTAGTTTGTTGGGGTTTTTTTTGTGTTTGCCCAATGTTTCTGCTGGTACCTGGTCAGAAAAAAAGAGAAAAGGTTTATAAATGTGAAATAACTGTTGCTCAGAAGGAGCCTGTTATAATATTCTGATTAGGGCTCTGGACTCTGAGAGGAACTTGTTTTTCTATACAAACTAGATAAAACCTGAACGCCCTGCAGGAGCAAACAGCTTTGGTTTCATATTGGATTTGTTTACATTAATGTTTAAGTTGAGATTTACAGAAATATTTGAACTGTAACTGTGTTAAAGGGAACACTGCTGTTAAAAAGCTCCTTATTGGTTTAAAGTGTTTAAACCAAATGTTACTGTAATAACAATGCAATTAATCACAGAAAATCCAAGTTATTTTTACGTGTGTATGTATATTTAGATACACAAACAATATTTGTTTCTTTGTGTTTCAGGAGTACCGGAACCTGCACCTGAGGTGGGCTTCTCCGGCTCCCCAGTGGAGGTGACCCCCAATAAATCCCCCTCCATGCCTTCCCTGAACCAGACTTGGCCTGAACTCAACCAGAGCAATGAGGTTTGGCCTTTTCTGCCACACCCTACTAATATATCAGTGTGGACCACATCCTTACATGATGATAATGCAGCAAGGCGTTATATTTATTTTTATCCATATTTAGAATGAGTTCTAAATCTAGAAAGATTATGAATATTTCGAAGGTTGTTACCACAGTTCCAATAGTCCTCACACAAGGAATGCACAGCCTGGATGAAGTTTGCTTTCATTGTTTTTTCAAACCTTTGTCTTCAACATAGGATATAGATTGTTGTGCAATATACAGTACTGTGCAAAAGGCACCTGTGCAGTGGCATCTTTCTGCAGCAGAAACAGCTGAATATTAGAATAAATGCAAACGAACAGTAAAAATATTTTTTTTCTAAAAAGTAGTGGATATTCTGTGAGCTGTTAGAAAAACACAGGTTTGGATCCAGGTTTCTGCTCAGGCCCTCCAGTCATTGGGGAATTAATAAAATTCCATAATCAGCACCTAATTTAATCTACTGCAGTAAAAAGAGCCAAACCAGGGATTTGATGGAACTGCAGGTAAAACTAGGCTTCCATGAGGAAAGAGGTCTGGTAATGGTTCAGCGAACACTTTGCCACATAAAACCACCATTTACTGTATTAATGTTGTTTGTATTTGTTGTAATGTAAGAGTTTTAACACTAACTTAACACCACTGCCCAGCAGGAAACAGCTTTTAAGCAGCATTTTCTCAGGGGCCTAAGACTTTTGCACAGTACTGTATCTACTTCTTGTTTAGCTGATGTTGCTGTCCAGCATGACTCCAAGCCAAATTGATGCAACGTGGCCAGAATAAGTACAGTACTGTAGCTTAATGACACTATATACAAGTAGACTAACATGACATGCAATTGACTTTTTCCATTTATTATGGAATTTGCTGGATCAGGGCACAGTTTTATGAAGCTGTGTTTCATGTTTTGTCCAGTGAAACACTGAGAGATACAGTTGTTTGTAATGTCACAAAGGGATGTTGTTACACTTACAGTGATGCCTTGTTTCGTGGTTGAGTGTTTCTGTGGTGTGTCTCCGTCAGTAGAAAACTGGAAGCTGTGGTTTACTATAGGCTCCCTCGTTTTGTTGACATGCTGACATGTCTCTGCTCTGTCTCTCCAGCAGTGGGAGACTTTTAGCGAACGCTCCTCAAGCTCACAAACTCTGACCCAATTTGATTCTAACATTGCACCAGCTGACCCTGTAAGTCAATCACTTAGTGCTCTTTCATGATTAATGGTTTTTCATTAACACCGTACTCTTGGGATTCTGTCTGGAAAATGCATGTTTTCATTGCAAATTCATCCGCGTCAGTGGCCACGAAACAATTAATTAATTATTTTTTTTGTTTTGTTTTGCTTGCTTAGCTTATGAATAATTCTCTTGCGCTCTCTTTGTTCATGTAACTTGTTCTAGGTGGCAACTACTGACGGTTCTGTCCAACTTTCATTTAACATTTTTCAAACAAAAAACAGTCTTCCTAGTTGGCCCAATGAGTGTCAGTGCAGTTTGTATGTCCTCCAGCCAGTTTTCCAGTATTTCGTCACTCTCTTTGCTGTAATGTGTGTGTATATGACTCTCAATGTGCAATAAAATAAGATTCGTTCACTGCAGTGATGACTGATGCATTTAATTTTTATAGGATACAGCAATAGTTCATCCCGTGCCCATCCGCATGACTCCTAGCAAGATACACATGCAGGAGATGGAGCTGAAGAGAACTGGGAGTGGTGAGGATCTTCATAATATGATTAACACGCTTTTTTCTAATGATGAATGATGTTTTTTCTTCAGATTCTACCCACTTTCCATTGGCCATAATTGGCCTGTCTGCATGTTAAAAATAAATAAATAAATAAAAAGAAAGTCGACAGTGACTAGAGAGAGTTCTTTTGTAATATTGTAACACTGCACTTCTTACACAGACAGAAATCCTTTTCTTCCCCAGAGTTTATAATGGGCTTGGCTTCCTAGACTGAGTTGACTCAGTGAGGCTGCATCTAATGTAAACAGTTTTTCTGTGATTGGTTTTTCTATTGTCTTTATAGTCTTTGCAAGTCATTGATTGTAAGTATTGTATTATAATAAGGATTTTATTATGTAATAATAATATTTTATTTGTACTATACTAAGTTTTAGTGCACTTGCTCAAGAGCCTAGACATGGTTCAGAATTCAGTAAGTAGGGATCATGAGCAACGTTGTTATTGTGCACTCTGACACCCCTTCATTCACTACAAAACACAATGTTCTTAAAATGTGCTGAACCCTTAATGTGCCCCTGAAAACACACCAAACCCCTTCATTTGAATTAAGTGGCCATTTATTTGTCAACTAATCCCTTAATTTTACCTTAAATGTGGATTTAAGGCATGATCGTGAAACCCCTTGAGCTTAAACATAAGACTAATTCCAGAGGTTGTTATTTAAGGGGTAATTTTGAAAAAGTAAAGGCAGTCTTATCACTTAATCAGCCTTAATTTGTGCAGTTTTCCTGGAAATTGAGGTCATTTTAAGGGGTAAAATTTTGTAGTGATTTCAGTCAAACAAGTTGCAGTTTCAATGGTTTTTAGGCACACAGAGCAGCTCTAGTTTAACTGCATCTCTCCTGTTGTCTGTCAGCAAACCAGCTTCCTGCACTTTAACACAGATATAATGTTACATTTTGCACACTGTACAGATCTTACTTCTGTTTGTAATATTTGTTTAGTTGGAATATTTTTTTTTTTTCGGTATATTTGATTACCTTAGTTTAGCCTTTCCAAATTTCTCTTTAGTTTCAATTGGCTTTATTGCACAGACTCAGGGACTCTTCTCACTACAGGTTGTACTTGTATAACTATGTATGTGACAAATGAAGAATCTTTAGTCTTGAAAATGAGCTCCCACTTGGAGATCACATGGAGATCCTTTACTTTGATTTAATGTTTGTCAAGCTTTTTTAATGCCCAACTGTTTTATTGTGAAACTGTTACCTTAACTTTACAAAACTACACCTGATTTGTCCTGGCAGTGCAGTTTTTGGTGGCCTGCCCAAATTTTAGCTGTCATTTTTAAATTTAAGCTGTCATTTTATTTTTTATTAGTCTTAGTCACGTCCAAACTGTTTTTAGTCTAGTCAAGTTTCAGCCGACTAAAAGTCTAAGCATTTTAGTCTAATTTTAGTCCAAATAATCCACAACTATTTTCGTCTAGTTTTAGTCAATGAAAGTTGTATTTTGGTCTCTTTTTTTAGCAATGCAATTCTACTTTACCCAGTCAATATTATAAGTACCTGGTAGAATAGACAAAATAAAAATTTTCTTTGTCAAAACTATTTCACAATTCAAACAAGGTTATTATCTTATTATAATATTATTGTTACCTTATAGACTCAATAATACTGTACTGTCTGGAATCCAGACACGGAAGACACTCTGAATTGAATTTATGACAATTATTTTGTCAACCAAACATGTTAGAAGAACATACACATACATTTAAATAAAATAAATAAATAAAATATCATCACTAAAAACTGCAAATAAAATGAAAATGTGTCCTTTGCCATTAAACCCAAATGTGTAAAACTGGTAAAAGTCTTCACCTTCATTGTGTTTGCTTTCCTGAACATAGTCTACCCAACCAAATCAGAACAATTTAGGATCAGCTTTTTTGCATGGATATGGGAAAGGCTGCTTATCAAAATGCTGTTTGTCTGTGTGCGTCATTTCTCTCTCCCTGGCACTTTAATGGCCATGTGTCCCAATACTTTTTACCACTCTAGATAGATTTAATTCACAGTGCCTCTCAATGGACAAAAGTATTGGAACGTCTCGAACATGAAGAGACATTTTAGCATAGTTTTTATTTTGTAAACCACATTTCGTCTCGTTCTTATTCGTCAACAATATTACATTATATATTTTGTTATAGTTATCGTCACATGAACAGCCTTTACGTTGCGTTTCGTTAGTTTTTTTATGTACCAGCCTTTAATACACAAAAGTATTAAATGGGTAAATGTGCTTAAGAAATAGTGAGTGTGCCAGAACCTTTATTAATCAGTTATTCCTTTTTTCCTGACAGACCACGCTCATCCAACCAGTCCATTAATGCCTAAACCACCTGAACTCTCAGAGGAGAAAAAACTAGCAGCGACAATTAAATTCCCTGGCACTACTGTAGGTAAGTTTCTGAGGACTGTGAACTGCGAACCTGCTTTATCGCACAGCTTTACTGGAATCCGATGCAGCTAAAGATCATTCGAAAATACAACTTGTCTGATGTATTTTTTTTTTTATATTATAGGAGATGGATATAGCAGCTCTGATTCTTTTACATCTGATCAAGAACCCATTTCAAGTGCTGTAACCAGACAGAGGTAATAATAATTTGAGCGATTTGTTTGGTCCTTTTCATTTAAAGTCTGCTGCTACTAGGCGTCTGAAGACACTGTGTACACACACACACACACACACACACACACACACACACACACGCACGCACTGGAGGCCGAGATATGTATAACATGATCTCTAGTCACTGCAATTAGTGTGTATATATTAGTGCTGGGCCGTTATCGGCATTAACGTGCTGCGCTAATGTGAGACTCTTATCGCGCGATAAAAAAATATCGCCGTTAATCTATTCACAAAGTTGGGTTGAGAGCTGGCTCTATACTACGCATGATGACTTTCACCTTGATATTTTAGCGCGGATTTACTCTCTCTCTCGTTCGTGACTTTTCCGGATTGCGCCCGTTTTAAACCTGTCTCGCGCTCTCTGTTTCTCTCTCTATAGCTCTCTCTCTCACGTGCGCTCTCTATGTGCCTCTCTCTCGCTCTCTCTCTCTTTCTCTCTCTCTTACTCTCTCTGTCTCTCTCGTTCCTGACTTTTCCGTATTTAAACCTCGGATTTCTATTTACATTTTCTTTAAGGGTAATGTATTAAACTGAGTTCAAAATGAAATTAAAGAGATCTGGGAGAACATTTGGAGGCATATTTATGGTTTACACCATAAAAATAGGCATTGGGATCATTTTAGGAAAAAAAAAAAAGGGATCATTTTAGGATTAAAATTTTTATTTAGATTAATAGATTAATTCCAAGATTACGATGAGATCTATGCCCACCCCTAATATATATATATATATACACACGTTTTTTCTTTCTTCTTATTATTAGTTTACATAGATTAATAATGTAAACATCAATACCATGCAGGAACGTGTGTAATTATGCTGTAAACAAAGTTTTATATTTGATTCTTCAAAGTAGCTACAGTTGATGACAGTTTTGCACATTCTTGGCATTAATAATATTACATCATTATACTGTTAAGTTGTGTAATTTTTATTCTGGGGATCTGCTTTCTTCTTTTGTTCTGTCCACTTTGTTTTTGTAACAATGCAAAATCTACTACCTGTGGGTATTAAAGAGTTATCTCATTTTAGCTCTTAAGTGTTTCTTAGTGCTGTCTTACCCCAGATCTAATGGAAATCTGATGTTCTTTTATGAAGACTTTGCAAAGTAATTGGCAAATGCCAGAATTGCATACATTTGTAAACCCGTGTGAAAGCACTTAGTGGAATTGCGTCCATATATTTGTGAGCCCTTATCACCAGTGTGTGGTACGCAGTGTCCTGGTGGTGTGTTTTCATCCTGGTTATGTTTGTTGTAGGTCTCACTCTGGAACATCTCCTGAAGGACTGAAAGCTGTTGCTCCTCCACCACCCCCTCCTCGCCCTCATGCTTCACACTCACGTTCCTCATCTTTAGACATGAACCGAAACTTTACCGCTGTCCCTGCAGGTACATAACACTCACAATCACTCCTCAGGGGACCTTCAGCTTGTCTTTGGTCCTCAAGGAGTAGGTCAGTCCAAAGTGAATAGAGGAAAAATCACCTGAAACAGATGGCACTTATTATCTCTGATCATTGTTTTCAATCTTTGCATAATTGGCTCCTTTAAGACATGTTGTGGTGCTGAGAACTTTTTCTTTGTGTTTGTTTGTCAGGGGCCCAGCAGCAGGCTGGTGTTGTGGCTTTCCCCCCTGCAGTGCCTCCTCGACCACTGGCCACTCAGGTACCCATCCTAACTCACCGACTATCGCAGCCCTTAGAACTCAGTATCAGTAAACTCTGATTTCAGTAAATATAACTGGTGTAAAACAGTCTAGAACCGGCAGTTGTTCTCCTACATGATCGCAGTTTGCTGCTCTTTCTCTTGGCACAACTAAAATAAAATAAATGTGTTCATTTTATGTTTGTTTGCGTGTGGCTCCGTTTTTAAACCCCAGTGGTAGTTTTTATTATTAGATGTTTTTATTAGATGTTTTACAGTAACTGGTTCTATGTGACACAGGAACACCAGACAAAGCTCAGCATGATGTCTGACACCTTGAGCACCAACACACCAGGGGAACTTCCATTTAAGGAGTTGTTTTGCCACATGACAACGATTTACCATTAGTCATGCTTTCGATGTTTCGATGATGTTTCCGTCGCGTTTCCTGCATTAGCATTAAAGCTGTAATTCAAAGTGCAGAAGCACCAAACATATCGTGGCTGTTGGACTAGATTTGGGAACTGTGCAATTCAGATTTTTTGCAGAAGCATTTAAACGTGATTGAAGCTGTACAAGCAGAGCTGAACCATATTAGTCTTTTTATATTGAAACCGCATGTTGAAAGCATACAATTTCACAAGTTATATTTTATATTATTATAAATATTGAGGGTTGTTACCAGCTTATATTAGATGCATTTAATAATGAAATCTAGTTTTGCAAAGCTGCTGAATCTGCATTTAGGAGCACAACATTCAGTGTTCTGGTCTCAGGTCTGAAAGGTTTACTTCATTTTAAAGTAAAAACTAGAGTTATAAATTGAGAATTAATTTTTCATAATTAATTTTTTTGATTGTTGTTTTATTTGAGACAACAATCAAAAAAGTACTTTTTTGCATCTTACAGAAAATATTTACAATCACAGTACTGGTCACAATTAGCCAGTTTCCCCAAATTGCTCATTCCTACATGTAAGTGGCTTTTTTACAATTGGATGAAGAGTGTGTGTGTGTGTTTCTCTCCACTTTTTTCCCCCACATGCACAGACATCAGTACCGCATGGGCACCGTTCAGTAGATGGAGATGGTCTTCCAGCTCATGCCAGCACTTCACCTCAGCAGATTCCAGAGCAGCCCAATTTTGCAGACTTCAGTCAGTTCCAGGTGTTTGCTGTGGAGCCGCCTGCAGACGACGGGGACAAGCCGCAGGAGAGTGTGCAGGTCGGAAAAACACCACTTAGTCAGAATCTAATCAAAACTACTTCTAGTGAGCAACTCCATGGTAGACCTTTTCATGTCATTGTAACATCTTTAATGCTTTTGGCTGCAAATTAATCACAAATTTGGAAACAATGTTTGACAGTTTGATGAAAACACACAGTCCATCTTTCTGCTGGGAAGAGGTCGCCTGGTATCTGTTGTATGTGTTTTTGCTGTGACTCTGCTGTTCGCTGTGCCTGAAGCTGCTTCTTTATTATACAGGTTGAGAAAAGTGCAGATGCTACTGGGACCATGAGAGCAGTGAAAAGTGAAGCTCAGCAAGAGGAGCGAACTGCAGCCACTGTGAACTCTGTATGTATATTTCTGATCACAACTCACTATGCAACTCGCACACTGTTCAACTCACACACAGCGTTGCCTGTGGCAATGTGATTATTGTCTGACTCTGAACATGATAGAGGAAAGGTATAACGCAGGTCTATCACATAACTTTAGCACCCAATAGTGTTTGTCAATGCAATTCACTATTTATATCAGTGCAATATTCATTACTGCTGCCCATTTCTCTACCATCTTAACTGCAGCTCCCTCTTTTAACTGGTACGTATCGTGCAATGCACAGATGTCATTTATCACTTTATCACTTCTCACAATTATCACACCATGTCACTTTATTACTACTTCACAATCCGTTTATCCCCTTGTTTTATTCCTATCCTTTAAGAATATGTTGTATGTTTGCTTTATAAATTGTCCTACAGTGCTTTAAAAATTTAATTTATTAATTGGAACCTGAATTTCCCGAAGGGTTCAATCAAGATTCTATCCATCATTTTATCTATGTATGTATCTATTTAAAGACATTAGAATATCCTGGTGGTTAGGGAGTTGCCCCTGCGATCAGAAGGTTGTGGGTTCAAATCCCAGGGCTGCTGGTGCCACCACTGAGGTACCCTTGAGCAAGGTACCATCCTCATGCACTGCTCCCCAGGCAGCTCATACTCATGGCTGCTTTCCTTGGTGAAATGGGTTGAATGCAGAGAAAGTATTTCCTACTGCTCACATTGTGCTGTGGTGAATATAAGGACACACTTTACTTTATTTAATTATAATAATATTTAGTAAAAGTGTTCATATTGTGGTCAAACTGTATTCTATCATGTGGAACATTTGGGTATTTAAGTGAATTTGCAAAAGTGATCGAACCACATTTTCTGGAATGTGAGGCTTCATGATAAATCGTTTCCTAAAGAATTGCAATGTTGTTGTGAGGTTGGAGTTTTACGCCCCTGCTAGTGCTTTACAGTCACTTTTTTTTTTCTTTTTTTTTTTAACTCAGGCCAAAGGATCCACTCCTCTCGCTCCTCCCCCCAAACCTGTCCGACGGAGGCTAAAGTCGGAAGATGAGCTCAGACCTGAGATGGAGGACCATCCACAAAAGTCCGGCCTGGTTGCCACTGTCCTAGCAACTCAACCCTCAATTCCACGGTACACGCGCGACATGCTGACTGGGCCGGTTTCAATCTGACGTTGAAATTTCATCATGGTGGTAGTGTCCTGTGCTCATGCGTCCTTTTTTTCTGTTCTTTTCTATTCAAAACAGGTCTGTTGGGAAGGATAAGAAGGCTATACAAGCTTCCATTAGAAGAAACAAAGAGACAAACACAGTTCTGGCCAGACTCAACAGTGAATTACAGCAGCAATTAAAGGTATGTCTAAACCCCCAGTTCACAACACGCAAATCATGCTTAGAGCCAACGGAGCAATTACATCAGGATCTACAGGCTTTTGTTACCTGGCTAAAGTATGTAGGAGCTGAAATCCAACATGGACTGAGCAGTGGATGAGTGGATTCAGCAAAGAACAAGTGAAGGAACAATGAAATTTAAGGTGCTGTCGAATCAGTCTGAGGGATATAGTTAAAGAACAAAATAAGAATTAAATAACAAGTAAATGGTAATAGTAGTATACAGATTATATACAATTTGCCCTGCTTGAATAACTATGGGGAAAAAATACAAATTGCACTGACTTTTTTTACAGTCTGTTGCACATTGTGGCAAACGGTTCTATTTTGAGTTCAGTGTCATAATTGCTTTTGGATAAAAGCTGTTTTTTAGGCGGTTTGTTCTGGTTTTCATTGCTCTGTGTCTTTTGCCTGATGGAAAAAGCTGGAAGAGGTAATGGCCGGGGTTCAAATGTGGTTATTTATTTTTTGAAGGTTTCCTTTTCTGGTACTTAGAGGTCCAGTATGAAGGTTCTCATATTAGGGGACGCATTTGCGCAGTGAAAACTTGTGCGCAATTGTCCGTACCACATACCCCAATTCTTGCTTGCGTTCCGCTTATGTCAATCCCTGTACATTATATAAAAAACTCTATGCTACACAGAAATTATACAAATATATGTATATATGAATGTATATGTAAACACTGGATATCTTCAGATGATGAGTAGCAGCAGACATTAAATGAAACACAATAAGTGCAGAATTGTAAACCTGTTATGACATAGAGCAGTATTTCCCAATCTGCTTGTTTTTCTGCTTTCCCTACTCCCAACACACTTAATCCTACTAATCAGCTTGTAAACAACCACTTTCTGAGTTAAAGCCAGTCCGTTAAATCAGAGAAAACATTCAAATGTGTAGAACAATTGGTGTCCAGGACCAGGGCTGGGAAACGCTGTCGTTCTCAGACTGGTCCTCAAAGCAAGGACACATTTTTGATATACCAGTGAAAAGTTTGCACACGCCTTCTCATTCAATGTTTTTCTCAAAAATCTAAATTTGAGGTTTATAAGTTATGTTGTGATTTGGGTTGAAGTAAAAATATGGACTGTCTGAAGGTCCTGGAATGCCAGCACAGAAACTACAGTTCTAGAGTACAAATATACTCTGAGTTGACATATTCATTTGGTACACCCACACCAGCAATTCTGTTAGGCCTGACGCACTTGAACCAGACGCACACTAAGTTGGTTGGCCACTCAGGTCCATTTCTTTGAAATGCAAGGTTTTGGATGAGTGAACTAGTCTGTGACTGTGTGGTAGGCAGGTGAAGATGCAAGGCTGGTGTGTGTAATGCACTGTTTCCTCATGGATACATTTCATGTTGGTCAGAATTTCACTTTATTGTTTTTCCCAGGACTTGCTAGAGGAGAGAATATCTTTGGAAGTTCAGTTGGAACAGCTGAGACCATTCTCTCATTTGTAACCACGTGAAGGACGAGCAGTGAAGGAAGTGATCGGAGAAGGTCCAGCGGATCCTCTGGGAGGACGCACATTTCAGCCCTGTACCCCCTCCTCCTGCGCCTGTCGCCCTCCCCTGCCTGCGTGAGGAGGGAGTCTGCTGCTTCCTTCCACTCTGCTCTCACACATCCCCCCCTGAGCTCAGAGATGGGATGTTCTGAGAGACAGGGGTAGGAACATAATAGATTTTGGCACTTTGTTGAAACAGAGTGTGGGTTGTTGTAATCGTCAGTCCTCTACTGTAAGTCTGCAGCACGGGGGTGCCACTGCTCTTTATGGCCTGTAGGGGGCGCCTCTCAGAACCCCCTTCTCTGCTCAGAATAAGAATACGGAGATCACTTGCGCCACTTGCGGCGGCACCCCGGTGAGGCTCAATAATCACTAAAAGTGCTGCCAGGCGGAGTGGAGGACTGATTTGGGGAGATCACGCTCTGTTTCTGAAGTACGTTAACGAATGGCCGTGTTAGGCACTCGTTCAGATTTCTTTTTGTAACCTTCCTAACATGCCAGCGGAGGACACATCTAAGCGTGTTTTGTGTGTGTATGCGTGTGAGCGTGAGCAACGGTTACAAATATATGGCATAATGCATCAAAGACTGCTCTATTTTCTTCTTTTAACATCTGTGGTATAATAAAATGAGTTTTTCTACCCTGTACAGTCATTGACCCAGTACAACAGATTATTCGTGGCCCCGCCCCCTCCTTCAACCACCCGTCGTTGCCTGTATCGTACCTCACGTGGTCCACAATCCGAGTGAGTCATGCTTTAGATTCGAGCTTTCCTGTGACATCAGCTATAAATGTGAACCCCGAAATGTAACGCGACTGCACTTTCCGGACCCCCCACACCCCCTCCCCCACCCCGACTTTCCTTCGTTCTTGTCTTCTTTTATTCCGCGACACTTCTTTGCATGTTGTTCGTGTTCTTATTTGATATGAAACAACTCTTAAGGTTGAACCACTTGATTTGTTTATCTTAATTAGTGTGACTTTTACGTTGTTACTCAATCTCATCTCGTTCGTTTTTTTTTTTTTTTTGCTTGTTTGTTTTTTTCGTTCTCCGACGTTCCCGTCTTTATTTCTCCCCCTGTCCTCAAAGCCTTACTCCCATCTTTCAGGTTTTCACACCAGTGTATCCTCCCTCTTTCGAATCAAGGTGAGCCTTCTTTTCCTGCTGTTCAGGTCAATGTACTGTATAAGGGGTTTGTTGTATATTGTATGATACACACCTTTTGGTCTCATATGTAAATTTGCATTAATTGCTGACTAACAGCAAATATTCTATTTAATTGCTTATATTATGGCTGTGGGATCATAGATGTTTAACTGCATGGATGTATCTCTGCAGAATGAACTAGCAGCTGTGTGATTTTTACACAAAATAAAAAAGGCACAATATTTTAATTAACCTTTCCCTTGTCATGAATTCTGGCTGTCTGGTGATATAGGAAGTGTCCTCATAAAAGATTTTTGTTGGTTTTACATGAAAGTGAATCTTCTAAATCTTTACAAAATACCTATTGGTTTAATGTTACAACACTGGTGGTTTATTATAATGTGTTTGTCAGTCACTGGTTAAAGTCTAACTTGAATTGGTTACATAATGTCTCTGATAATGTTAAAGAAATATGAATTCTTCTAATTAGTTTAAACCTATTAAATTGGAGCAAAATCATAAATCAAGATTTGAGTGAACAAACCCTTTTGGAAAAGATTTGGACCTGAAATAGGTTCTATTTCTGATTTTTGTAAATCCCATGACTTTTTATCTTTGGGTATTTATATACCCAAAGACATTCAATAAAAATGAATCCTGCCTGTAGAAAAGTGGAGGGCCTTCTCTTAGAGGTCGGTTTTTACTGAATGTGCACACAATTTTCTCCTGAATTCTTCACTAAAAAATCAAAACTCTGGTGGTTCTTACTGTAATGCACTTTCTAATCTTAGCATGAAGAATGGAGCCATCAGGACACAGTGTTAATGTTAAACTGACTCGAACATTAATCCTGTTAAATGAGAGGTCATGGGCTCAGTAACGTTACACTCACTAACAGCAGACTCCATGAAGATCCAGGGTTCACTAAACACTTTGGCCTCATCAGGATAACTAGCTTCCAAACTGGACACAGTTATAGTTCTCTCTCGCTCTCTCTCTCTCTCTTTCTGTCTCTGCCCCCCACTCTCCTGTTTCTCTCTCTCGCTCTTTCTCTCAATACTGATGTCATTTGTTAATTTCTTGTGTTTTTGTTTGAGGGGCTTTATTAGCTTATTGATGTACTTTAATACTTTAAGGTCCAGCTCTGTTCTTCGAGCTGATGCCCCCCTTTACAGAACTTTAACATTTAGAATGTGCAGTGGAAGTGAATGGAACCAGGAGTTGTGACATCAACACAAAAACAGCCTTTTTATTTACTATCCAAACCCACGCGCGTCTTCAGAGCTTCATATGGGTTCATGAATGGTTTCAAATGAGTTTATTAATATTTAAGTAGTCAAAGCAACTATGAGCTGTTCTATCTGACGAGTATGAAGACGTGATGTATCGGGCAGTTTATGTGTAAATATTTCAGTAACTTTCTATCGGGCACATTAACTTCTCCAGGCGTATGGTTACTATCACCAGTCACTTGACCTCATTATTTAATTTACGTATTTAATTTAACCTCGTAGTTTCCCTTTGTTCCTTATTCCAGATTTACTGAATAATATTGACCAAAAGTCAGTCTAAATGGACCTTTAGTCAATATTACTAAACAGAAGACAATCTTATTCACAGAATAAAACTGAATAAACGTCAGTCTGCTCAGTTCCAACCCAGATAAACTTATTGTTTACATACTTTATATTATATACACTTACAATAATACACACACACTGATGGGCTCATTTAAATGTTGCAGTGTTATGAGGGTGGAGGTAGCTCAGTGGGTAGGATACTTGCCTCCAGATCAAGAGGTCGTGGGTTCATCCTACCTTCAGCAGACCACCACTGGGTCCCTGAGCAAGACCCTTAACCCCTAGTTGCTCCAGAGAGACTGTCCCCTGTAGTTAGAGAATGGAAGTCGCTTTGGATAAAAAGCGTCTGCTTAAATGCCAGAAATGTAAAATGTAAATGTATCATTATATATAAGACCAATAGAAAAAACAGCAGTATGTGTCAGATTTTCCCATTTGTTTCCAGATTAATGTTAAAATGAATGGTTTTGGTGACATGAAAAGTGGAAATGCTGCATTTTAGGAAGAGAAACAGCTCTTTTTATGCTCTGCATGCAAATGAAGTCAATTCTACCTCATCTCTAATTATTTGAAAAAGGAAAATGACTGCCTTGCGTGTTTTTGTCTGATGAAACATGAGTGAAGAAAGAACAATAATGAGACAAGCAAGTAAAAAATGAAGATGTACAGTGCAAAAGCCATAGACACCAGAGAAAATTATCTATAAAAGCTGTTTACTACTGGGCAGTCGTGTTAAGTCAGTGTTGAAACACGAATGCAACAAATACATTAATAAATACAGTAAACAGTGGTTTCATTTGTGGTGTTCTCAACCATTTCCAAACATTTTTCCTCGTGGAAATTTTACCTGCAGCTCTATCAAATCCCTGGTTTGGCTCTTTTTACTGCAGTAGATTAAATTAGGTGTTGATTATGGAATTTGATTCCTTCACCCAATGACTGGAGGCCCTGAGCAGAAACCTGGATCCAAACCTGTGTTCTTCTAACAGCTCACAGAATATCGATTACTTTTTATAAAAAAATCTTGATACTTTTTACTGCTTTCTTGTTTGTTTGCATATATTCTAATGTTCGCTTGTGTTTCTGCTTGTATTTAATTGGCTTAAAACAATTTGCACAGGTGCCTCAGACTCTTGCCCAGTGTATCGATACAGAAAAGCTTCCAGACTGGAAAATAATTAGACTCTGTTGTACATTTTATTAACATCGGTCAATGTGCAGCTGGTTATTTCTAGATCAGCATCAGAAGCACATTTGTTTTCATACAAACTCCTGAGGATCTATCTCGACAGCTAGGTGAGGATCATTACAGCAGGAAAGGACGGAGAGTCTTCAGCTACGTAAGTGTAACAGCTTTCATAAGATATTAATGCAGAAATAAAACCATATTACATTCAGTGACTCGTGGCGTATTGTGAAGTTGTTTTGTCGATCGCTTGACAAAAAGTTCCACCGTGATCTTTACTTTACAACCCTGCAGGAAAACAGAAAGGAAATGTCATTAGTTTCATCATCCAACATAACAAATGCATCCTAGCAGACTAAGAAAATCCATCTCTGAATCAGTAACGTCTCAAGAAAATGAAAATATGTTCCTGACTGTTATTATATGTCGCAGTCTTCAGCTGTACAGTACTTTGCAAGTCTTGAGTCCCCTCATTTCTTTCTATCTTGCTCTGGATCACCTTGTGGGTGCAAAATGATTTTCATGTCTGTCAAATTATCTTGTCTTTGTCACACTGAGGAGATGAAATGACAGAAATGGGAACAAATGTTTTACTGACAGGCTGCAGAGCGTCTAAAGATACAAGGAGCCAAGATAAAGAGCTCCACCCACTCAGCATTCAGCACCACCAGTATACTGATCACCGCCTGATCATCTGGAATCATCTGCTCCTGGTTCTTCACTGGTTCAGGACTTCAGTTAGATGCTCTTTGTTCTGCTTTAATGATTCATACATAGGTCACTGTGTGTCCTAACCAACAGAAACATTCCTCTGAAACTGGTCAGGTTCAGGGACTGGACTAGAAATGAGAGTCTTTGAAAGTCCCTCAGGAAGCCTGGAGAACTGGTCCTCAAGACTACATTAAAAATACAAGAAAGTCTGGAGCTCTGGGAGCAAAAAATTAAGAAATGGGGGTCGAATCAAGACTTTTGCAGTGCCTGGTGTAGTACAGCTGGTGTAAAACTGTGTAAAAAGTTACAGGTTTTCCCGATACAGTGTTGAAATGAAACTTGAAGTGAAGAAGTTTCCGGAAGACTCACACAGTGTTCTGTTTGTAGCGGTCCAGAGCCCCCTGTGCCACAACTTCAGAGAATTTGGGGTCGTTCCAGGGGATGTCTCCCGGCACTGTGAGGGTCATTTCTGGCTCATCAAACAGTCTGACTGTCACTTTGGTGTCAGCTTGCTTCTCAGGGTCCTCCGTGATCTTGGATAAGATCTTTATCAAACCAGAAAACAGTTTCATAGCTTTAAGATTCATTCAATTTTAATTACGTTTTGGCCTTATGGAAATAAATGTCAGCATGACATACATTAAAGAAGTCTGTCCTGTGTTGTGATCTGAGTAAAAACCAGTTGGAGGTAGATTGGTGTTACTTGAGGAGAGACTGTAATTTAATGGCTATACAATTAAATAGATCCCAAATATACTGATCTGCCAGGACATCAGGTGCCCAGAGTTTGCTTCTTTAGTTTTGCACTATAGCTACGAAGATAATGTGGCTGAAAAGTAACAGAAATCTATGTTACCCAACAGCTGCACAAATGTCTTATTGTATCGACTATATTTGTGGAACAAAAATGTGAAAATGTTTTGGTAAATAGAGTAATTGCAGATAAGATCATTAATTATAATGTATTATGGATCTGCAGTGTGTTATAGTAATAATTGTGGAATGATTGCTATCCAGTATGCTATCCAGTGTGTAGTTTTACAGTAATAGTGATTTTAATCCAGTATGAATCTGCAGTGTGTAGTTTTACAGTAATAATAGTGTAACACACACTCAATCCTCTACACACAGCCTCCTCTGGTGAAACTAATCCAGATTGATTAGCATGTATGCTGTATGAGGGCTCACCGTTTCAATTTGAAAGATTCCGTCGTCGCTCTTGGTGTTGTTGGCCAGTGAGGAGACCCAGCTGAACTGCTTGTTGAACATGTCCAGCAGCTTGGAGGTGTTGAACATCTCCTCCTCGAAGCGCTTCATGATCTTGTTGTACTCCTGAGTGAATCGTTCGGCCACGGCCAGGGCCCGTTCCAGCTCCTCCTTCAGGGGCCCTTCCAGAGGCTTGTTCCCGGAGCAGTCTGAGGAACCGTGCAAATCAGTATCAAGACCTTCCGTCTTTCATAACGCACAATAAAATAAATAAACTAATATTTACATTGCAGCTAGTTTACTTAAACATATATGTACATATTTTGCAATGCAGATGTCCATTTTTTTATATTTCTAGTTTGTATAGTGTACATTCTATACTGTATTGTTGATATAGTATTTTATTCTATTCTGTTGTTTTCTTAATATTTGCTGCTCTTGCTGCAAATAAAAGCTATCCAGTATGAATCTGTAGTGTATAAAATGACTCACAATAAAGTAAATAAACTGTTTATACTGCAGCTACCATGCATGGAAGGCAGCTAAAAAAAAACCAGCAGCGATCTTACCAATGTGCTGGATCTCCTTGCATTTCTCACACTCCTCCCGCAGTTGAATGCAGCCGGCAGAGTTGCGGCGAATCTCCCTGCAGGTCATTTTATCACTCCCAAACGGTTTAGTGATGATGACATCTTCGTTCACTTTGCCGTCTGTCAAATAAGTGCAAACATTTAGAGACCTGTTTAACTGACAGCTCAAAGCTTTCCACGACCCCGTCATCACGTCACTCATGCCTAACATCACCAGTCATTAGAAGAACCTTTTTTCAGTGTGATTGGATCAGCATCATTTTTATATATTATTGTTCTAGCTAGAATTTGGCACCTCCTCTACTCTTGCAGTTTTTAAATATTGGCATATTACAATGAAAAAATGTCCTTTAATAACCAATGTAGTGTGCAAGTGTTCTACTGATCAGGGGCTGAGTATGTGGTTCAGTCGTAAAGGGGAGAGTCACCTTAAAAGTGTGTAGTGGAGAGAGAGTCTGTGACGCCACTCTATGATGACTAGAAAGTGGTAAAATCACAAATCTTACAGTCTTACAGATTAAAAGACAAAGCAGAGTCAGAAACAGACTTCAAGACACTAAATCTCAGGTGTGTCCTTGTTTGTTGTTAAAGAAAACCCTCGACTTTACCTTCGGTGGGAAAGTCCATGTTGCTGTCCATGTAGGGCTCAAATGACTCAAAGATGCTGCGCGCCATCTGCATCATGGGGTGGAACATGCTGTGGAAGCCGTGGAACTCTGGGTCTTGGAGGGGCGACCTGTAGACGCGGGCCGGTGGCCTGAAGGCGCTGGGCATGCGGAAGGGTCCAGGGAAGAAGTTGGGCTGGTGGAACGAGCGCATGTGGTCGAACACCTTCATGCTGTCCAGAAAGATGCTGTCAACTCCCTCGGCCACTTGGCTGTAGCGCTTCTCCAGCTCCTGGAAATGCTGGCTCTGCTGCTGGTCCACTTTCTCCAGGGTCTCGATGTTCTGACCGTTGATCCAGATGGAAAACGGAGACGTCCGGTTCAGAATCTCTTCCAGCTAGGAGATGAAGACGGAGCTGTTTTTGAGTTAAGAGTATGAGCTGATTCTTCAGTCTGCCTACACACACTGAGCACTATCAAAAACATTTAGTCTGGGGTGCATCATGTAGGTATATAATCACAAACTGTAGGCCACCAATTGTGTCAGGCCCACCCTATCGGCAAGTGGAATGAGCCACCAGGGGTCCAAATATTATGAGTGCTGTAGTGTAATGGTGGTTTGTGGTGCTGGTATAAGTGTTTCAGGCACAGTAGCATTTTTATTTACACACATTAATCTCGTGGTTTGGAAGAGATGGATATCAAGAACTGGTACAAGACTGATACGGATTCCTGACTGGTCAATACAGAAATACTGGATTGGGTTAGTGGAGGGACACACATTTTCAGAAAATTTATATGGATTGCTCCTCCCTTGTTGTTGACACTACAAGCCAAAAGCTTTAGCAGGTTTCTTTCACTGGTCCTTTTATTTCATGAACTATAGATTTGTATTCTGGTTAAACTGGAAAGTTGTTTGAACTCTAAATGAAAGTGTGTGAAATAAAGCCAGTTTCCTTTCTAAGATGAGAGAATCTGTAACAGTGCAGGTCTGACTC
>JBBPDE010000155.1:1270331-1280402 GCA_037974605.1 Nannopetersius ansorgii | reverse complement strand
TAGACTTAAACCCCATTGAGCTGCTTTAGGATGAACTGGACAGAAGAGTGAAAGCAAAGCAACTCATAAGTGCTGCACACTTATGGGAACTTCTGCTGCAGAGCCAAATGAACATTGAGACACTGAACCACTTGAATTTCAATACACAAAAACAGAAAACATGGGGTGTTCTAAAACTTTTGACCGGTAGTGTATATGTGGCTTTACTGTGCAGTCTCAGTGCTTTTAAATGGATAATCCAACATCAGATGTTTACTGTGCAGTGTCAGTTCATTGCTGTCCCTCAGTGACGTCACAACAGTTATTGCTGTGATTGATGCCTCTTCATTTGAAATCTTTCTCCACAGAGGAGGACCTGACTGGAGAGGAGGAGGAGATGCCTCCCTTTAGAGGTCAGAGAAACTCATTTCTCTATGAGATCACCATTGTTTCTCCGTCCAAAGTGTTGCACGTGGTTGACTTTGTAAACTCTTCCACTGATGACAGCATGAGAACAATACAAAACACACAAAACACAATACAATACAAAAGTGCAGCATAAATATGGTACTGGACTGAAAACAGAGCTACTTTGTTTGGTTTCATTTAGCTGCAGTTCATTTGTTTGTGAGTGAATGCACTGTGTTAGTCAACATATACTCGCGGGATGTTTAGGTGTCCTACATCTGTTTTAAATATTGCCGTGCTGTGCAATGCTGTGTAAACACTGAAAAGCTGTAATGGACACAGCATGCAAACTTTAAAAAGTTATAAGGTGTGACATCAACCAGAAGAGGAATTTAAAGTAGGTTCATGTTTGGCTGGTGGTTTATTAAAGGACCCCTTTTGAGTTTTTCTTACAACAGCACAATGCATTGGCAAAACTTAGTGGCTCCTTGTCCTGAAGGGTTTTCCTGCTTTAACACTCAATCCAGTTAACTCATTAACAATAACTTGAACTGAAACTGGTGTGTTTATTTAGTGTTTCCCAATCTAAATCGCTTGACTCCAGCTTTGTGGCCTGTGATTTGCTCTCACCAACATGGAGGATTTGCCTTAAATTATCTTAAATCTAAATGTTAAATATGAAAAATATATCTCTCACTCTAAATGTGAAACTCCGCAGTTAGATGGGGCTCGGTGACCCCTTTCCAACGACCCCTCGAAAACCGTTATTAGCTGAAAATCGTTAACCTCGGACAAAAGTAATGGGACACCAGGGCGAGCTGAACGGTTTTCGGGTCGTTGGAAAGAGTGTGAGATATAAATAAATAATTCCATGAAATTAACATGGTTTACGAGTTTTGACTCAAGAGTCACAGCACCTGAGTCTGAGTCAAGTCTCAAGTCATTGAGGTAAGTCTAAAGTCAAGTCACAAATCTTGGTTTGTGCAACTTAAGTGTGACTCGATGATATCATCTCTGATATCATCATGTCAGTCGCATACAAGACAGTAATGTAAAGGGTTTTAATCAGTCTAGTCAAGTTTATTTATATAGCATATTATCTTACACAAAGGTCATTCAATGTGCTTTACAAGAATATAATAAATATAAAATTAAGTAAAATAAAATAAAAGAAACAAAAGAACAGACAGAAAATCAATAAAAGAAGATTAAAACTGTGATGGAAGTGCAGATATTAAAAGAAGGTGCAGAGAACAGTGTAGGTTTATCAGCTTTTTAAAGCTCCAGTCGGTGCAGATCTGATATTGATGGGCAGTTGGTTGAACAGCATAGTGGATAAACACCATTTCACCAGGTTTAGTTTCAGATCTTCTCTCCACTAGCTGAGCAGCTCCTGCAGATCAAAGAGACCCACCAGGATCATAAACATCTCACATACCAGAGATGGGTTTAGGACCCAATCATTCAGTGCATGATAAGAAATAATTTGAAATCAATTCTGCACCGAACTGAGAGCAACTGCAAGGACCTGAGGATAGGAGTGATGATTTCTTGGTTGAGCCACTTCAATAGTTGATATTAACACCAGGATTATAGATTCATTGACCTTCTGTGCACATGGAGATCAGAGTTTTGTTTCCACAGGAAGGACCCGAGGGGGTTGCGTGAAGTGCCAGCAGACTAATTCCCTGCAATTAGCCCTCAGGGTTCTTTATGGTTTCTTCGCCTTCATCATCATCGCTGTGGCCGTCTTGGCTTCCTTGGGTGAGCTTTATAACACAGTTACTAAAATAATCTCTGAGTCTGACTATTTCAGGATACAACAATGTCTTTCCTTGTATCATTGAACAAAGTTAATGTGATGTTTGGTTGGAACAAAACTACTTCTTTGTCATTTTTAAACCTAATTTGAAACTGTCAGGTGTCCCAAATTTAATTCTAAAAAGGTCTTATGTGGCACATTTGAACAAACCATATCACATAGTGAGAACAATGTGAACCCATGTGAACCCTTCACCAAATGAAGCGGGGAGCTGCCACCGACAAGGGGCGCCCAGGGAACAGTGGCTGGGGATGATACCTTGCTCAAGCAAACCTCAGTGATAACACCAACTGTGTTGGGATTCAAACCCACAACCTTCTGATCAGCTGAACAGTTCCCTAACCACTAGGCCACTTACATTAACATGCAAATGGTATTCCCTCTCCTGTACAATTACTTTACTTGGGGGTTACAAGGTTGTTTCAACAGCAGTGATACAATTTGTAGTACAGGGTTATCAAATTATGGTCCTGGGGGGATGGAGTCCAGCACATAGCTATACGTTCCCACAGTAGAGTTCAAGAAAACAGGTCACTCTTCATTTGTCACTTTTGGGCCCCTCACCACCCACAATCTCTAAAAAGAAGTCAATTGTTAAAAACAAGCACCAAGCCAGAGCTAAAAGTTTCTTGTTAATCCACGCACTTTAACTTTAAAGTGGCACTCAAAATCTAACCATATTTGTTGTCAGGCCAGGCTGGTTGTGTGTGTTAATCTATAGACCAGGGACTTGCAATCAGAACTGAATAAATTGGAAATTAGATTGAATGATCCATTACTACCATGCGTAGTGACTGCCAAGGGTTTATTTTACTTAAAAACAAGTGGCATAAAACTGCAAGTCATCATGTCAGGGGGTCTGCCCCACCTATTAGCCACTGTTGTGCCTCCAGATGTTTCTCTACAGATGTTACTTGGATTTCACAGGATTATAGAGCAATAAATCCATGCTTAGACATTCCCAGATAAGCACGAAGGGGCTTCGGCCAAAGTCAAAACAAACCGCCAGCTAGCTTGGAGGGCTGCACAATTTTTTACTGACCCTCTCAGCTTACAACTCAGCTACGCCCTGATCCAACAAAGCAAAAGGAGCAAAAGGCCCTGTAAAAGCTTGTGGAATCCAAAATATATAATTGGCTGATGTTGCTAAATGGAAAAAAACAAGGTCATGTGACATCAAAAAGCATCTACATCATGCTTCACACATCTGCTTCATATTCCCCCAGCTTCCCAGGACAAATGTAAAACAACAGTCCTACAGATGCCTTCAAAAAAGGCACAAGATTTCACAAAAATTGTCAAGGAGAAAGAATTTCAGTTCATTATACCAACTACAATAACTTCCACTGGCAGTATAAAAAAACGTTTACTATAGGCTGTCATTATGAAAAAATAAATAAAAATGTAGGAAATGTACTTTCAACTCCTTATAGAAATAAAACAGATTGCATGGACAGAGATTTATACTGGACTGTATTAGTCTCAGTAGTCCAGAGTTTGGTTTGGATATTTTCAAGCAAAACCATGAAATGACTGCCAAAAAACCACTGTTCTCTTAGGAAACTCTTGATTCTCCTGATATCACAGCTGTATTTACCATTCAACTTTAAATATTTTTTATTATGATACCAAATAATTCTGATAGTGGTGTAACTCAGTATGACACATCTTTGTTTTCATCCACTTAGCCTTTTTAAACATTTTTAGCTAAACCACCGATTAATCCAATTCGTATTTTGCCCTCAGTTTTTAGGAAGGTTGACAGCTTTTCTGAAGAGGAGTTGTTTTATCATAAAAAGATTGCCAAAGTCCAGGCGAGTATTCAAGGTAAGATTTTTTTGCACACACCAGAGCTTTGAAACAGCTAAAACATGTCAGATTGTAAGGCTGAAGCACTGCTTCTGCTTCAAATAATCCCTTGACTTGCCTCCCATGGTGGGGGATCTCCTCAGAATATAATAAAACTGTCTGTTGCCTTGACAATGACCTGAGAAACAACTCATTATGGCTAGTCAGTGTCTGGAGACTCAGCATTGTATATGCAGGTTGTAAGCTATATCTACTCAAAGACTTCTGTTATGAAGCAGGCCTGGAAGTGAAAGCGCATATTGACAAATGAGAAGGCTGCGGGGGGCGTCAGTTGATTAGTGGGTGTGGTGCGCCATTGTTTGAAATTGGGAACCATTGATTTCACCAGGAAGGCTGTTCTTATTTGGTCGTGAGTGTCTCTCTAGCAGAGGGCTGTGTTAGGACCAACTCCAGAGGACTTTGACTGGGTTTTTGGTATTGACTCATCGATTTGAACCTTTTGTTGTTTTACTGAGAAACCTGAAGCTTGGGCTGGTCGTTGATTGGAACAATGATTGGGCTGGTCGTTCATCGGAACAGTGATTGGGCTGGTTGTTCATCAGAACAGTGATTGGACTGGTCGTTCATTGGAACAGCGATTTAGCAGTTCATTCATCAGAACAGTGATTGGGCTGGTCGTTCATCAGAACAGTGATTTAGCTGGTCGTTCATCGGAGCAGTGATTGGGCTGGTTGTTCATCAGAACAATAAATGGGCTGATTGTTCATCGGAACAATGATTGGGCCGGTCATCGGAACAGTTATTCGACTGCTCGTTCATCGGAACAATGATTGGGCTGGTCGTTCATCGGAACAGTGATTGGGCTGATCATTCCTCGAACAGTGATTTAGCTGGTCGTTCATCGGAACAGTTATTGGGCTGATCATTCATCGAACAGTGATTGGGCTGATCGTTCATCGAACAGTGATTGGGCTGATCGTTCATCGAACAGTGATTGGGCTGGTTGTTCATCGAACAGTGAATGGGCTGGTTGTTCATCGAAGCGTTGATTGGGCTGGTCATTGGAACAGTGAGTGGGCTGGTCGTTCATCGGAACAGTGATTGGGCTGGTTGTTCATCGGAACAGTGATTGGGCTGGTTGTTCATCGAAACAATGACTGGGGTGGTCGTTCATTGGAACAGTGATTGGGCTAGTCGTTCGGTGTCCGTCAAAATGGAAAGCTACACTCCCATGGTCTTCTCAGCTTTAGCAGCAACCAGCATTACATACACCACTGATATAGGAGCACCGACTGGAGGTTAGGTGAGCTAACTTGGTACCCTTTTTGGTTTTTGTTCTGCTAACTCTATTGTTGTGGCAAGCGCTCAGTTTACCGCAGGGTGAACCTAGGCTTGTGTTTAACATTTCTTATATTTCTGTGCAGATCTCAGCACTGTGAATAATTGCACTGAGTGCTACAACCTGGCCCATTTCCGTGAAGAAATCGCCAAGCTCAAGCAGGAATTTGAAGACATTCAAAAGATGGTCTTGGGTCAAGAGCAGTTACTGGACCAAACCTCTCAATCCCAGAAGACTCTGACCCAGTCCAGTAACAGGATAATGAGAGAAGTCCAGGGCTTTGGGGTGTCCATGAAACGAATAAACCAGTCCCTGGAGCAGTACCTCAACCAGGTAAACGGCTGGCAGGCTGTCATCAATGAGACTGATCTGGGCATGAAGACCCTGGTCCAAGATCAGTACGATTTCAAGGCTACGATGCAGCAAGTCAACACAACTGTTGCACTTAGTGCTATGTGGATAGATGCTCTTCAGAGAAAGGCGGAGGAAGAGACACTAGTGCTGCAGAAAATGACAGTGGACTGGCAGAACTACAGCAGAGCACTAAACCTGCTCAAGTCCAGCTCCAGCGCCACGACCCAAACAATGCGTACCATTCAGAACAGCATCTCCTCCACTTATCAACGGCTCAGCATGAGCTCAGATATGGTCCATGACCTCACCCTGCAGGTCATTAACTTGCAGATGCAGCTGGACAATGTGTCCTCCTTCATTGACGAGCATGAGGAGAACATGCATGACCACCAGTACCATGCCAAGTACTACGAAAACAGGACTGGAGAAAGGTTTCTGACACTGGATGCGAGGCTATGCTCAATTGAATTGGAGATAGATACTATTGCCTCCAGCATTAATGCAACAGTCACCCATGTCCAGAGCATGTACAAGTACATCAACATGGAGAGCTCCTCTTGTCAGACCAAGCTGGGCAGCCACACAGAAGACTTGCAGAACTTAAACAATACTGTTTTACTTCTGCTAAACCTCGCTGATTCCCTGAGAACACAATACATACTGCTGAGTGTGCGCCTTGATGTTGACGTGAGGAACCTCTCCATGGTGATGGAGGAAATGAAGCTGGTGGACACTAAGCACTCTCAGCTGATCCAAAATTTCACCATCGTAAAGGGTAATGTTTTTAAACAATAGGGATTAGTTTACATCTGGGGTTCTCAACTCTAGTCTAGTATTTTCTCTTGTATGCACTATAGAAAATACTCTAGTATTTTCTTACTCGATGCACATGATGTAGCTCATTAAAGGCTGTTTCAGTCAACTCTGGTTTCAGGAAATATAAATGATGTAAAACAGTCTAGAAATGGTGTTTGTTCTCCTATACTCTAGTCGTTTGCTGCTCTCTCTTGCGGCGCACCGCCACTCACCCACTCTCCTCCACTCCCTCTGTGGTTTTTGCCCACCCACTTGTGGGCGAAGACTCTCCTGAAAGTTCTCTGGATTCAGAGAACTTTTGTTTTTTCTATTTGTTTTTAAAACCTAAAATAAAATATATTTGTTCATTTTTGTTTGTTTGCAAGTGACGCTGTTTTTAAACCCCAGTGGTGGTTTTTAAATCACAGTAACTTTGGTTCTATGTGACACAGGAACACCAAACAAAGCTCAACATGACATCTGACATCACAAGCATAAAACAAATCGGGGAAACTGTTTGGCCATGTGATGACAATGTACCATTTGTTGCTCTTCTGGCACAGATCTGTATCCCTTGTGTTCTAGGGTTAATTAGTGAGCTGGACCAGGAAAGATAAGTCGCTCTTGAAACTCTGCAGTTGTTCCCCAGGTCTAGAGATGAGAACCCCCAGTCTATATTTAACATATACATTTCAACTTAACATATAAACATCAGCTTACCTGCATTTTGTACTCTTTTTGCCCTGCAGGTGCTCCTGGTCCACCAGGTCCAAAGGGGAACAAAGGTGAGGCTGGAACAAAAGGACCTTCTGGACCTACAGGGTTAAAAGGAGACAGGGGACGTCTAGGTGGTCCTGGGCCTGTAGGGCCAAAGGGTCAAATAGGCCCCAAAGGCATTCAAGGGGAACCTGGACCATCTGGAGCCCGAGGACTCCAAGGACTTAAAGGACCTAAAGGGTCTTTTGGGCAGCCTGGGGCTCGTGGTGAAAAGGGACAGAAGGGTGACATGGGAGTTGCAGGGAAGGATGGATCACCAGGACTTAAAGGACCACCAGGAATCCAAGGAGAAGCGGGGATACCTGGTATACATGGAATTCCTGGACCTAGAGGAAAACCCGGTCCTGTTGGTCCACCTGGCCCAAGCGGACCACCTGGACCTCCAGGAAATTATACCTGGGCATGAGAAACTTTTACCTCTCTTTTAGTGAAAAGCGTGAGTCCTTGGGACTGATGTCTCATGAACTGCCTTGCTGGAAGCAGAAGAATGAGCCTGGATGTGCCCTGCAGAAATCAGTTTTAACCTCAATGAACCATATAAGACTGCAGTATAAAGACTGGGATTCGCTAGAGCCTCCAGTGTGTGCCTTGAAACTGTACCATACCTGAAAGATCACCAATCAAGGAGTTTAATTTCAGAAGGCCATGCATGAAACACATACCATCTCGGTAGACAGACAATAGTAGCACCAACTTTAAACTTCATTGTATATTCCTCAGGCTTTAAACTGTGCACATATACACAACATCTTGCACTAATGGGAGTTACTTTGTATTAATGGTGATTGACTGTGCAGGAAATGCGAGGGCACATTGTTTTCATCTTTACCTAATCTGCCAGACATTCAAACTATTGGCTATGATATCTTGGGAACGCCAGAAGACAGGCGTGATGCATTTTTGAATCATCTCACATATCAACAAAACTGAAGGCACTTTAATGTTTCTTTCTTTCTCTGTTTCTTTTTGAATAAAGCCATTTATTTTAGAACTAGATCTATTTTGTATAGACTCCAAAGCCTAACCAGAGCAGGTACTCTGAATAAAAAGGAGATTTGTGAATTTGTATTAATCCTGAATATTTTTAGTAATAGAACTATTCTGGACAAAAAGGGTACAATGCAGAGCCACAATAAGAAAAGCACAAGTGATCACATCTGTAATTGGCTTTGTGTGATGTTAATTCGGTAAAACCAATATTCAGACCCTTTTAATGTTAGTTCTTGGTCGAGGAATAGTGCAGTATTGGTATGATATTGTTACTTTTTATATATTTAAATACTATATGCCTGATTTGACAGTGTTCTAAACTGTTGAACATTTTCACAGCATTTATTGGAAAAAAACATTGTTGTTCTGTATTTTATTCTTTCAAGACATACTTTCATTAGTAAACAGGAAAAAAGGTTTAATCACTGACACACAAGTGTTCCCTTAGGATATAACTCAAACCTTTATAGAACCTCTTAGTTTGTTGATTCACCATTATTTGATGGCTGGCCAACTCATAACATTGATCTGAAGCACATTTCTGGATACAGATAAAACTTAAAACTACTTGGTGTAATCATATTTAATCCATGGGTTCCTATATCTGAGTTAGCTGACATTGCTATAAACCAAACATTGGTTCCGGCATCATCATGTCCAATTTTTTGGACATTGATTTAACTGCCTCCAGTTTCTGACGGCCCAACTTTGGTACATTGTTTACAGATTTTAAGAGGGAAGCTGGAACAAACTGTAAAAGTAACATTTGGTTTGCAGAGTGTTTTCACTTTTTCTATTCTTTTAAATGCCTGGTTACAAAACACCAATAAAACCTTAAATCCATTCTGTTTCCGATAATAATAAATAAATCATACGGTAACTAAACACATTCTGGAAAATGAAGCAAATGTGGACTGTTTAACAATAGTGGTGCACTCTAAGGACACTTGTACTGTAATAATGAAAAGTAAACTGGACAAATGTGGATGAAAATAATGTACAGATAATGTAGACAAACCATGCAGTTCAGATAATTCTATAATTTTATACTAACAGAGCACTGTATCTGGTGTGGTTGGAAACAGGAGTGTAGCTTGTACAGCTAGCAGTTAGCAAACTGGCTAATTTAGCTATGATGAACAAAACTAAAACACAAGCCTACAAATTGTTCCACCATCTAATACTGTCTTCTTATTGACAACATATCATGCTGCCCCTCTTTTATGCATTTAGTTATAGTTAAGTGAAGTCAAGTTAAGTAGGTTTTATTGTTATTTGAACCATATACAATGTAAAACGGAACAGGACCAAAGAGCAACACAACAGACAACAAAAACAGAACACAAGACTACGTAAGTGCAGACAGGACAAAATGCACCAATAGAAAGAGAGAGCAAGAAAGACACAAGAGCAACAAAACAACAGCACACGACAACATTTAGTGCAGTCGACAGCTACAGTCTATAATACACCAAAGAATGTGCAGAAATGCAGAATAGAGGTAGAAATACAATCATGGTTGTGAGTGAGGAAGAAATATTAACAGGGTTCACAATAACAACACTGCTAAACATTTTTCTTGCATTATGGATCTTCACTGCTTTCCCCTTTAGAGGTAGATATGGCCAAAACAATAGCGTCATTGGTCAGCAATACAAATTTGCATGTGTTCTCCAATGATTCATAAACTGCAGATTTTTATTCTGGTTGAACTGGAATGCTGTTGGTTGAACTCTAAATGAAAATGTGTGAAATAAAGCCAGTTTCCTTTCTAAGATGAGAGAATCTGTAACAGTGC
>JBBPDE010000155.1:1160372-1171023 GCA_037974605.1 Nannopetersius ansorgii | reverse complement strand
GTAAAAAGTGGATGTTACATTTTATATAATGCCCATCCGTTTGTGTCTTTTGTTATTGTTTTGAAAGAGTTTTAAAATGTTGATTAACCTCAGTGATCTGTTGAAAATTTCTGCAGCTATAGAAATTGCTCGGAATTAACTTTAATTTTTTTCTTTCTCTAATGAAATTGTATTTTTGGAGATACAAGGTTGTATTCTAAAAGTGACAATATTATGTATACTATATGTGTACTGAATAAATAATGTGTTTTATTTAATATTATTGTTATTGTAAACTGTATTACACTAAACTGTACTCAATATAAGATTACAACAGTGTGCCTAATATTACTCCCTTCGACTCCCTCCTCCACCCTCCCCCTCCCCCCATAGTCCATCTGCACTGCTGTTTTTGTGTTTTCCTGCTCTAACGAATATAAAGGAGCTAATGATGTGAATCAGGTGTGGGGAAAACATGAACCTGGGTGGTGCAGGTGGGCCACATGATCATACGTAGAAACCGCACGGTCATGGTGTACCGTGAAAGAAAGGCGGTGGAAATGAGAGACAGTGTGAATGGTACCGGGGGCGTGAGCAGCGGCTCGTATGACTGTGAGAACTGCGTGGAGCGCAAGAATATAATTACACATTCAACGAAAGAGAATGTTTCAGTGTTTAGACGCAGACAATGATTTATTACCTACTTCTTCAACAGTAGCTATTTTTAAGTGCAGTCTCAACAACAATTAGATGTCATTCTTGTCTTCTGACTTTGTTTGGCCTGAGATCTGGACAAAACTCACAGCTTTAGTGTCCGGAGGGTCCAGCAGCAAGACACTGTTTTGCAAAGGGAAATGCATACAATGAAAAAGATATGATAAAAAATTGTACCCCCAGTATAGTTATGTAGTTTAAAGCCTGCTCAAAGTTTGGAAATCAAACATTAAAAGTTTAGAATTAAATGTCTAGATGTGTATCAGTATTATTGCAGATAAGTGCATATCTTATTACTATCTCATTTTATTCAGGGCACAAACGCTTAGTCGCTTTTTAATTACCACTTGCACTAATAATCTGTTATTTTATTATATCTGTTATAGTTATTTGTTACTTTGTTAGAGTTATTTTGTTATTCCATTTGCACTATTACTATTGTTCTTTTTAAACTCTATTGTCTTATCTTTATTTCTTTTGTTGCATTGAGCATGTTTATGACAAAAGAATGTCCCTCAGGATAAATAAAGTTCTTTCTAATCTTATATTATCTTATAATATTATTCCGACATTTAATGAAAAAGAGATTTCAAGAGATTTAAAATTTATTTGTCACATGCATATTTATACAAGTGCAACATGCAGTGAAAAGTATACTGAACTCCATTTATGATTAAAAGTAAGACAGCTTTAACAGGAACTTAAAAGTAAAGTATAAAAGCTAAATTAGAGTATTTTAAAGTTTTTTAAATTATAAGTGTAGCAACAAATATACTATCCAATAAAAATACATGATAAATGATATAAAAAAGAATGTATCTTTACTTTAATGTGAGCAATATCACCTCCAAATTTCTCGTTGGTATGTAAGTTGATGCTTGCTTGAAGTTTGAAAATCAAAAATTAAAAGTTTGGAATCAAGTGTTTAGAATCAGTATCATCAACATCATTATTACTGCAGATGAGTGTATAAAATTATTCTAATATGCTAACACTCTACAAAACATAGCTCTCAAATAAATAGTATTATTACATTGCATAATTAGTATAATTACACTAGGAACTACACTAGTAAATAAAATGAAGAAAGTTTCTTCCTTCTTTCTCTTTTTCTTTCTTCCTTCCTTTCTTTCCTTCTTTTTCTATCTTTCTTCCTTACTTTCTTGATGCATCCATAACAAGAAAGCCATAAAACATTGAGAATTTTATTTAGATAAAACTGTCGTCATTTCAAAAGTAGGAGGATAACACCAAACAAAAAATATTAACAGATTTAAAAGTATATAAATTACACAAAAGTGTGTAAGATACATTTTAATAACTTCTTGATCATACAGTCCCTTAATTTGTGACCAAAACATCTAAAACACATTTCTGGTGAAAATGTTGTAATACTTCAATAAACAATTTATATGTTAGAATTGTATGTAAAATAAAAAAACACGGATTATATAATAACATAAAATAAAATAAAATTAAAACAACAAGTAATTCCAAACATGCCGATGAGATGGAAGTGTATTTAATGTTGAGGGAACAGTGTGTTGTTTTCCTTTGTTTATTAAGTGTAAAATACATGAACAGGAGCAACAATAAAAGAACATCGACTGCTGAATTAAGGCGATCGTGATGTTTGGCCCTAAATTGATTTTGGTGACCACACATTTGTCTGTGGTTTCAGGTTTGTGGTTTCTCTAAGATGGCCCTGGGTGGCTCAGGTGATTAGGTTCCATGTGTCATGGTCACAGGGTGAAGGCTCTGGAGCATCTGCTCCTGCCACCTGTTGAATATTTAACAGTGGGAAAGGGCCCTTGGCGGAGTCCCCATGGTCTGTGCTCAGGTTTCAGGGGCGACGTGGTTGTTTTTGGTCGTCGGATGGCTCAAGGCGCCACGTCCAACACAACACAATTAGGGTGGCCAGCAGCAGAGAGGCGAGATAGTGCTGATTGCAATTACGTGTTGATCACACGGCCTCCGCCTCCGTCAGCGGCCTGCCTCAACAGCAGACGGCCCTCCTGCATTGTTTCCCAATGAAACCGCAGTGATGACATCATGCTGGAAGCCTCTGGTGTTTCAGTGCATCAGGGGTTAAA
The DNA here is from genome assembly GCA_037974605.1 of Nannopetersius ansorgii. Classification (NCBI taxonomy): domain Eukaryota; kingdom Metazoa; phylum Chordata; class Actinopteri; order Characiformes; family Alestidae; genus Nannopetersius; species Nannopetersius ansorgii. Next base: position 1,168,237 of record JBBPDE010000155.1, on the reverse strand, counting down.
GAGTGAGGTTTGTTCTATAAACAGCTATTATCCTTCAGACTGTGGAAGAACTACTGATTAGAACTTCATGATTAATGTAAGAGTAGATCATGATTTGTGAATTTATTTAACCCATTGAACTGAACCTTAGACTTACTATCTTTATTATTTTTATTCATTATTAGTTATAAGACAAATTATTCGAATAATAATACGTTATACACCTGAATTTAATTACATTATTCACTTACTATTTAAATTATATGTGTTAATTGTTGTATAAAAATTATGTTTTTTAGTACAGCAAGGTCTTTTTCATTTTTACTCTAAATATATGCATTCTTTAGAGTTATCTGCATATTTATTATGTCAGTGAAAGATGAGACGCACGCCTTTGGCTTTCTCAAGTTTGGCTGGGAGTTAAAACCTGCACCTTCTGGGCTCTTGATGCTTTGATCGGAGACTGTGGCCATGTCAGGATTTCCTGTGCTGCCCTGTACCAGTTTGGCACTGCTTCTGCTCCGGGTTTGGGCTGAAAGCACCTGCAGGCAGACCTCTCCTCTGCCATGTGCTGCACTGTCTGATTATAATCAGGCAACTGGCAAGAGGTCCTTTCAGATCCAGCTGCAGTCGCTGCACAGATACACGGCATGCCTGACCAAGACATCTCCAATAGAACACTGTCCAATAACCCTTACGAAGTTATCACACTTTTCTTACTTTATTTCAGGTTTAAGACTTGGCAAAAAGAAACGGATAAAAGTAAACATGACCAAACGCCTGCTTTACTGACATTCAACAAATAAACAACAGTTGTGCACTAAATTACACAGAGGTGTGTTTTCTGTCAAGGGTGCGTATTTAATTTCAACAAAACAAAACAATTTAATCGAGCATGCAAATTATGAAATATCTGTATTTCATCTTAAAAGCATAAAGAGATAGTTAGCAGATCACCAAATATGATACATTAATAAATGAAGCTCAATTTGATGCACAGGTCAACTGTCCATCACAGGGCAGATGGTCTGTTGACACAAACAGTAAAAAAGTCAGAAGTACAGACTTGAAACGCTCAAAACAAGTAAATTGAATGTAAATATAATTATTTGCACAGTTCACTATATAACAGCCTTTTAATTTAAATGAGTTTTTTTTCCCCAAATTTGCCCCCAGTTTAGTCATGTCCATTTCCAACTGTTAGCTAGGACTCCCTCAATCACATGATGCTTCCAGCATTGGGAAGGTGAATGATAACAAACACTTCCGAACTGTGTCTCTTTATTTTGACAAAAGGCCACCAACACAACATCACTGGACAACTCAACACACTTGGAGGAGAACACTAACTTCTAAATTCTATTACATTACAAATAAATGTGATGTTTGATTGTGCGGTTGCTGTAAAACCAGTGTTTGGAGACATAGATATTGAGTTTATGACCAAAAAAGTTCTTTTTACAGCAGAATATCAAACCAGCACCTTTTTTCAGACTCCATGAACCATGAAGTGGGACATTAACTGTTTCTTCCCAAGTCATTTCTGTTTAAGGACGGCTGAAAGTGGGCGGAGAGAACTTCTCTTGCTTTGCCACTTTTACAGGAAAAGCCTCATTCACAGGCTGATTACTTTTAATTAAACCACAACAGACACTGATGCATGTCTATTTTTACAAATGACCTGTGATTTAGTATCTTGTAGTCTATTTATGAGTCTGTTTTGTGACTGATTTCTATTCTTTCCAGTCGCCATATCTGTGAAATCACAGTACTCTCTATAAGTCTCCCTTTCCACTGCATGTTTTTGAGGAGACTTGCCCCTCCACTTTCTCCCCATACATTATGAAGATGACTTCGCTACAAAAATACAGTTTTTGATCAACCAATCAAAAATCAGAAAATAAATGTATTACAGGTATTAAGAAACATTTTAGCATTGTAATTCTGCAAAAAATCAATATGGGCTGGGATGAAAAGCAGTTCCAAAAATGGGTGGAGTAAAAATAATAGTAATAATAAACCTTAAGGAGAACAATAGTTTGCTTGATACCGCAATCACACTAATTACACAGTGGGCCCCAGAATGGCTTAGTGTTCAAATGTTGGCCTTAGGTTGGGAATTCACCACTTCCCAATGGCAGCGCCAACATTTGAACACAAAGCCATTCTGGGTTCCACTATGTAATTAAAAAATACTTAAATAGTGCAACAAATTAACAGTAATTACCACTGTTTCTAGTCCTGAAGCTAGAAGTTGTGCATGAAATTATCATTTCAAGCCCAAACCAAATAAAGCAGTACAACAGAAAGCAAGTAAATGGAGTGCAGGGAAATGACAGGATGCTGAAAGCAGAGAAGGTTAATAGATGGACAGGCAGTAGATCAGGTCCTGGCTCTGAGAAAGATTTGGTGATGAAAGAAGACCTTCAGAAATGCCATGTCTCTGATTCCCATCACATCTAAAATAAGAAGCATGAGAAGTGGCATTTGTTGGTGACTTTTATCTGTGAGGACAATGTTGGAGCTCTGTATGGGAGACAGTTTCCATGCTTTAATTGAATTAGCATCTTGACATCAGTCTGTGGGATACTGAATGTACCACACTATGATGCGGTGGAGAGCGGTCAGTTTCTTGGACCTTTTTTCCCACGTCGCAGTGTGAGTCAACTGGCACAGGTCCTCCACTTCCCGCCATGAAGTCAGAACTCTTGCACTCAGTTGTCGAGTTGACGAGCGAAGGCTTCATTTCAAGTCGTTCTGGTCTTTCCTCTTTGCTGATCAGCCAAGGCTTGTTTGGGGTCTGACCTTAGCCTTTGTAGACTGGAGCAACAAGACTAATCAACAACAAGCCTTTAGCCAGTCAACTCTCGAACATGTAAAGTATTGAGCATTACCAATGTAAATGATTTAAAAATCTGAATAAAAAATGTATTGATTTTATTGATTTTACTGACAACAACAATTTTCAAAATCAAGAAGTTTAACTGAGGAGTGAACGATGCATTGTGGAAACTGTCATACAGTAACTGCCAAAAACTGACCTTTTGTCATGATAGTGTGTCATGAAGCATCAGAAACCACATAAGCACATCTGTTCCACTTGACAACTCAGTGATTGATTGTACGCTTTCAGAGCTAATGGTGAAAACTGTGCAAATTAGGGTTTTTTACACGGTTGCTTTTTACAAGGGGCCTGAATTGCTTACAGTGAGTGCATGAAATATATAAATCATTGATTGAATTAGACTAAACACATAGGACTGGATAATAAACCTCTGAGGGCCAGGAGCTAAAACAGACAGACCAGTCATTTCCTGATGTGCTTTAAGAGCCCTGGTGCTTCGGCCTGAGCACGTGGATACTGGTCATTCACTGAGTCGGAGAAAGCAGGCGGATTAATCAAGCCTGGCCACATTTCTCCCTCGCTCTTATCTCTTATCGGAGCAGGGCTGGGTCTTTTCCCCTGCAGGTTAACCAGATGAAATAATGTTGGAGCGCAGCGCTGGGCTGGGCTAGGAGCGCGAGTACTAAAAGCCAGCAGGACGGAGGCTGCACAGCAGCCCATCAGCACATCCACAGCTTTGGAATGTGAGGTATATCTAACATAGATATCATCTATCTCAAGCATTCAATGTATTCAGTGTATTTCTAGAGCTGAGAGGCTTTAAATGTTTTCAAGTGCATTCTTGAAAATTCGCCTTAAATATTCAAGACCACTTAAGGACTAAACTGGGCCGTGGCCTGGCAGGCGGAGCCACTCGTGAAAGACGGTCAGATTTAAGCTCCCTTGCTCAACAGTTTGGAATTAAGACAGAAATGCTGCCTGGAAACACTGTGGTTGTATGAAGCCCTGCGGATTGGCATGTCATTTAAAAAAAAGCCAAAAAAAAATCACAGTGCAGTTTATAAACTGAACCAAGCCTCATATTCCTGACAGGACACTTCATAATAAGACTATATTTGTAAAGCATTTATAATCAAATTGCTTATTATTTCATAGGCAGATTATAAACAATTTATAATCAGTAATAAACAATTATAACAGCCATACATTGATGCATATTCACTATTTGGTTGCTAAGTTTATCTTGTCTCTTTCTCAGGCAGAATGTTAAACTGTCAGCAATCAGATATTTATTAAAATGCTACTACCATTAAAACATCAAATCTCAACAAATAGTCTGTCATAACTTGTTTATAACTGTTTATTAATGATTTATAAACCCAATTAACAACTTGATTTTGAATCATTACTAGAAAATTTCTCTAAAAACTGTTGTTTCATAGTTGTTACATAATAGATGTATAATTACATCATCTGTGCTACTGTAATCCATCTGTTAAATATACAATTTAAAACGTGCTACCCATATATTTACTTTAATGCACATTTATTTAAATGAAAGAGTTTGATGTATTATGTATTATGAAGTGTGTCCCAAACTTTACTTCAATGCATAATAAAGGGCTCATTTCAGGTAAAACCACTTGTTTTCTTTTTTTTAAGTAAAAGAGTTTAATGTAGTATGCAAACATGGGACTTTACAGTCAAAACAATTTATAATTTCATAAAAGAAAGTGAAAACGTGCATTAACATTTAACGTGCATTAATGGAATATGTTTAAATTAAGTGTCTCTAATGTAATTGCATGTGATTACATTTGTTTAATTGCGTGTGTAAAACCAGCAGTTAATGTGTGTAATTACTTTAACTGTATTGCTGCAATCGATCTGTAACTGTGATCACATCACCAGCACCTACATTGTCAATGCTTTAGTGGAACCCAAATTTTCCTTTTGAAATGTCTTTTGAAATGTAAGAATTTGATGTAATATGCAAACATTTCTGAAAATATTACCTTCCAATAAAAATAACAAGCTTTTAATGAGCTGTTTACTGTAGAGACTTAAAAGTGGTCAAGCAACAATACATTTGGATTGGTCTTGTACACAAACCCACACAAACCATATAAGTGGGTTTAAAATATGAGTGAATATCATTGGCGGTTTATTCGAGAGAATGAAAAAGGACTGTTTTTATATCCAAACCAATCTAAACTTTGTAAGTGGGTTTAAAGCAATGCCAAAAATATTGGACAAGGCGTCTTTAATTCCAAGTTGCTTCGTCCTCAGTTGGTCCGTTCATCACGAAAAGTTGCAGCTGGCATTTGCGAATGATGTAAAAATGAACTGAAACGCGCAGATGTTACGTCTGCAGAGCGGCCACGGGAGGCCGCACTTAGTTTTGTTATTGAGACTTTTATTTTGACATTCTGTGTTCATGTTTGTGTCAGTGTTCGCCCTGTCAGCTGTCTTGTGTTTTAGTTAAAGTGATTGGGGTTTGTGATTGGTTTTTGTCAGAGTCTGTGTGTATATTTAAGTGCTTTGAATTTATGTTCTAGTTGCTGGTTATCCCTCACAATGTGTCTCACCTTCCCTGCTCCTTGTGTCTCCTAATTATAGCTTTGTTTCTGATAGCCCCTTGTGGCTTTTTGTTTTAGTTAGTGTAGAGTCTGTGTCCTTATTAATAAAATACCATCTAATGGAACCTGCTCTGTGCCTCGCCTCACTCCCTGAGCAGTGTCACAGCCCGCGTGACAGCAGAAAGGTTTTGAAATATCACCACAGTGTTTTCCTCTATGTTTAGGCTCTGAGTAGCATGTTCCAAAACAAGTTCACACATAACAGCAAACATGAAAACGGAGTCGGAGTTGCGGCGACCGACCGCACGGCAGCCGTCCGTCCGCATTAAATCAACTGGCTCATCTTAAGACCGCCGTTTCAAAGAGAGACTTTTCTGTCACACAATGCAAACATTGAGTAAGCATTGTGGCTTGGCTGGCCCGCTCTCAGGGAGAGGAGAGGATAATTGAATGTGGCCCAGAGTAAAAGATGGTTATTCATTTAACAAATCAACAGGAAAAGTGGTGGGAGGGCGGTGGAGCCCGGCTTATTTTTTTGGCTAATGAAAATCAACAGAGGTGGTTTGGGAACTCTGTGGCGCGATAACAATGCAGGCCTTGTGTACCGCTATTTACACATTCGAGCGCACATTATTTTCCGCCGGAATTCATTGTGATTTAAGGAATTTCTGCTGAATCAGTTCAAACACACCCACTCGCATGAAAACCTTATACTAATGTGCACTCACAGCAAATTACTGGTGCGGGAATCATTCATTTACAGTTACAGTCTAATGAGATTCCAATTCTATTTTAAAGGACTGATAACATAGAAAACCAAAGTATTTTTGGAAATGAAAGTCTTTAATGTAGTGTGTAAACGCTGTTGAACAATTGAAACCTCACTTCCCAATCCATACAATCCATAAATGTAAATTAAACTGCAAAAACTGTTTTCAATTCATGGTTGTGATGTCCCAAGACCCAACACATTTCAGTATATTTGCTTATTCTGTCCACAGCAGTTTGGCCCCGCCCATTTATACTACATCGTAAGTAATTTTTTTAGTCCATGCTACTTTTTGAATGAAACAACCAATCAGAACAAAGGTCTTTTACATATATTAGTCTTAAAGATTAAACACTAGCGTGTTTAATGCTATAGAATAAGGAGAGACTCTAAAATGTCATAAAGAAATGAACTTTGATTGTTTGTGGTAGATCAGACTATATAAATGTCTACAAACAGACCTATATTGAATAACAGTAATGTATTTTATATATTCAGGATTATTTTAACATATAGCATTCAATGAGTGTGTGATAAATCAAGGCATTTATGTTTCAACAAAGGAACAATTTTATCTATACATTTTTACTAAAATGGCACCCATCGCAATATTTAATCGTAATATTAGAATTGCAATTTTGTCTTTTTTGTGCAGATCTACTACATTAAATGTGTCTTTTAAGGATTATTTGTAACCCAGAGAAGCATTTAAAAGGTTTTATGTTTCTTTGCAGAATTAAATGTTTCTTTATGATGGAGATTCTGTCGTTTTAAATGGTTTTATATAGCTCCTAAAGCGAAATTAGCCTTTTTTGGTACTATATTTTGCTATGAGTGTATTTTTAATCATTGTTTATTGAGGACTTTAAAAATCTTCCAGTGAACAGGTCACTAGGTCATGCTAAATGAGATGCGCAGCCCTTTGCTGCTGAGTATTTATTTATTTGGTGTGTTCCTTGTGTTTTTTTTTACTGGTTTGTATATGTGAACTGCTTGTGCAGTCTGAGCCAAAATCACTCCGCTGACTCCAAACCTTACTGTGTGTGTGAGGCTGTGCGCCATGGATAAGATAAGATCAGATAAGATAAGAAAATATAAACCTTTATTAGTCCCACAGTGGTAAATTTGCCTTGTTACAGCAGAAAGTGGACAAAAGGTGAGAGCAGCAAAACAGTAGATTAAAAGCTGTACAACACAAAATAAATAATAAACTATACAAATAATACAAAAATATAAATATGGACATATACAAAATATGGTGTGTACTGAAAAATATATATATATATTTAATATAAAATATATATACACTAGCAGTCAAAAGTTTGCACACATCTCATTTAATGTTTTTGTCTTTGGTTTTATTATTTTCTACATTGTAGATAAAAATTGCAAACAAACAAAATGATGAAGGAACACATGGAATTATACAGTAAACACAAAAAGGGTTAAACAATGTTCTGTAATAAGGTAATGATGGGCTGTTTTGTTTTTTTTTTGCTTAAGTCGTTCTTGCCATCAGGGATGTAGCACCAAATTGTGGGCCCTATGCACAAGCAGTGGCCATGGGCCCCCGTAAACGCAAGGTTCACAACTATCTACAACTCACTAATCTAAGCACTCTTATATGTATAACAAAAAAGCCTTATTAAGGTAGCTTTGCTGCTAATATGACAGGCTATCCTCATGAACCTAT
>JBBPDE010000155.1:1131926-1150499 GCA_037974605.1 Nannopetersius ansorgii | reverse complement strand
AAGCAAAGGTGTCTGGCACACCAAGGCACCCAGCTTCATGATCTGTTTGCTAAGATGCCAGACACGACAGGTTAAAACAAAAAAAAAAAAAAAATGGGCTAAGATCAGTGAGAAATGATCAAATCTGCTATATATTGTTCTCTTTAATTTACTGTAACTACATAACAGTCTCACAGACATTGCCATGCATGTTGTGCTTGCACATCTATGTTTGTGACCAATAAAGAATGCACAGTAAAAGCACAGATTTTAGAGCCTTGGCCGCTCTCTGGAGCCCTTCCCTCTGTGGTTGATCCCCACCCACCTGTGGGCGGAGACTATCCTGAAAGTTCTCCGGGTTCTTGTGTTTTTTTTCTGTTTGTTTCTAAAACATTAAATAAAAGAAATTTCTTCATTTTTGTTCTTTATGTTCATTTGCGTGTGACAGCGCTTTTAAAACCCCAGTGGTGGTTTTATCATTATGTTTTTTTAAATGACAGTAACTTTGGTTCTACGTGGTTCTAGAACAACATTACAAGGGGTCCCCCATCTAGAGCCATGTATGGAACCTCTATATAAGTTGTTTAGACGTACGACTACTATTTACCATTCGTTGCGCTTCCATGTTACTTTAGTTCTAAGAGTTAAATACATCAGTAAACAAATTGAGAATCTTTCATCTTTAATGCGGTTTGAAAGACGAGTCTGTTTTCAGTAATATTTCTTATGGTGTTCGTGTCTGGACTCCCACAGCCATAACTGCTGATCAGTGATCCTGAAATGCTAATATTACCCCCTTCTGTTTTCTGGTCCTTTATTAAAGTTCCCTACTTCCCCCCCTTCGCTTTGGCCTGATGCCCACAGACGAAACGCACCACCAGCTTAGGGTTAAAAGTTCATGTCTGGCACATGGATGTTCATTGGATGAACTGCATTTCTTCTGCCGCTGCCTTTGGTCTAAATGGGACGGCTGGTGCGGCTGAATCACACAAGCTCGTTGGGCTGAAAAAAGCTTTGATGGATCAGAGCTACTGTTCAACTGAACCGGTTTCGGAGCTTTAAAATAGATTATAATTTTCGGTATATTCGGAAAAGAAAGAGCTCGAAATTAAAATCTTGTTTTCTAGAGCTGCCAAGATTCGAAAAATACTTGGAAAGAGGATCAGAAAAGTTTACATTCGCTAAATGTTTGTCATCAGACAAATTTATCTCCTTTATCTTCTACTTCATCTTCTTCTTCTTCTTTGCTCTGCTCTTCTTGTTATTTCTCTCTTCTTCTTCTTCCTCTCTCTTCTTCTTCCTCCTCCTCTTGTTCTTCTCTCTTTTCTTCTTCCTTTTTTCTTCTTCTTCTTCTTCTTCTTGTTCTTCTCTCTTTTCTTCTTCTTCTTCGTCTTCTCTTTCTCCTCTCTCTCTCTTCTTCTTCGTCTTCCTCTTATGCTCACTCTGAATAGGGTTATTGATTATAAAACAGGCCCTCAATCATAAACAGTGGATTTAAAAAAAATACATTTTAAATGAAACCAAAATAATTGTAATGACAGTTGTTGACATCTCTCTCTCGCTCTCTTTCGCAGTCTTTCTCTCTTTCCTTGCATATAGAACATACAGAAGCTGTTTCTTTCCTTCTTTTTTCTTTCTTTAGTTCTTTCTTTATTACTCTGCATTCTTTCATTTTGTCTATTTCTACAGTGAGAGAGAGAGAGACTGAGCGAGAGAAAGAGAGAGAGAGAGAGAGAGAGACAGAGAGAGAGTCTGAGCGAGAGATTGAGAGAGATAGAGAGAGAGAGACAGATAGAGAGAGTGTGAGAGAGAGAGAGAGAGAGAGAGAGAGATGAGCATGTGTGTGAGAGAGTGAGTGAGTGAGAGCCTCTAAGTGGTAGGTTAAGAGTGTGTTATGCAATGGGAGTGGGTGGCACTGGGCCGACAGCGGGCAGACAGTGGCACCCTGTGTGTGTGTGTGTGTGTGTGTGTGTGTGTGTGTGTGTGTGTGTGTGTGTGTGTGTCTGAAACCTGGCACTGTGCTGGGAACAGGCTGATCCACAGGCGTGGGAGCAGCAGAGGGGGGCAGGTCCTCGGCCTTTAATCTCTTCACACAGGGGCGAGCGAGACGGCGCAGGGAGAGAGAGGTACAATTATAGTCCAGAACCGACTGATCGGACTCATTATCTTCATCACGATCCACACCAGCAGCACCAGAGTCACCAGAACCAACCCAGGACCAACTGAACAGACTCAGGATCTCCACCACGATCCACACCAGCAGCACCAGAGCCACCAGAACCAACTGGACGGACTCATGATCTCCACCACAATCCACACCAGCAGCACCAGAGCCACCACCAGTATAAAACTATAACCGACTGAATAACGAAACTCTTTCAAAGTCACAGTTACCACTGACAATGTCAAATCATGTTTTAATTTCATACCAATTACTAATAAAGGCCCAAAAGAGTGTTATGGTGTAGAGGAACCACTTTTGATTTCCTAGAGAACCAGAAGACGGTTAATTAAGGCTAAAGTGTTCCTTAGGGAACTAATGGTGGGTCTTCTAAGCCAGAACCCATTTTAATGATCACTTTTTATTGTCAGCATACTGTCACTAAACTATCACTTTATCACCTTTATTATCACTTTTATTATTCACATGTTTCCAATTCTGTAGAAAGTGCAGACTCTAAACTTTCAGGCAAGCTTTGGTGAAGCTGCACAAAAAAATCAAAACATTTCAAACAATGTACATACATACTTTGGGGAGATCTCAAACGTGCAGTTCATGCAAGATAGCCCAAGAATATTCTCTGAAAAATGGCCAAAACATCACAAATTCTGCCAGGGCATGTAAACTTTTGAGCACAACTGTATGAAGGCTTATAGACATCCTGCACTGATCACTGTGGGAGGATATATTTCTATCACTGTGAGGTCAAAACTATAATATTTTCCAACCAAAATGAATATGGTTAAAATAATACAGGTGTGAATTCTATTACTTTCACACACTACTCAGTAATTGAAAAATAATTATGATGAAATAATTGCACAAAAACAATCTTCAGGGTGAATCTTGAGAAATCCATTTGCTGTCAAAATTTGCAAATGAGAACATGTCTAAAAACACATTTTACTAGAAGGTTCTTAACTGCATGATGTCCAGGGTTTAGTGATGCATAGGATTGACATGCAGGTTTGGCAGCTTTGAATCAATTTAGTAGAATACAGTAACCCCTCATTTTTAAGCGGATCAGCATCCGCAGATTCAGTCTAACACAGAGAACTGAACTGTATTACCCCACAAGACCAGCAGTCTTGAAAAGTTGTCAAACGGAAGAGGCCCGCTGCAGCATGTAGCATGACTGCTCCGTGTCTTGTCCTCATATTTTACTGTTTTTTTCAAGTTATCTTAGTTTTTTTAGTATTGGTAAGCTGTGCCCTGTCTAAACATGTGGGTAGAGAGAGTTTTTTCAGTATCTTTTGTGTACGAGTCCTTGCACTCTGCCAATGCTAACCGCTAATGCTAATGTTTTTTTAAGGAATAAAGTTTTCTGATTCTGATTATTTTTTACCTTTACATTTTATTTAAGGGTAATGCATTAAAATGAAATTTAAATATTTGAGGGCATATTTAGGGTTTACACAATAAAAATTTTTGGCATTTTTTTTACCAAAACACAACAACGTATTTTTTCACTATAGGCGGGTGCTCTTGCACCATAACACCCACAAAAAGCGCGGGATTACTTTATTTCACAGACACGGGGTGGGGCAGGTCACCTTAATATACAACAAGTCAAGAAATAAACAACCACTTATTCCATGGTGCAAGGTGTCTCACCATACTGAAAAGAAATTCTTTCCCATTTCAGATAAAGTGACCCGCACCCAAGCCGTACCCGAGCTGCACGACGTCACTGCTTTCTGATAGGTCAAAAAATTGTCATGACTATTTTGAAATTTGTATTATGTTTTGATGTTCCAGTGTATCACAATCCAGTAACAAAGTTTCCGACAGTTTTTGAATATGGGGAAGAAGCAGAAAAAGCAGAAACAAACATTGATGCAGGCTCACTATTTGGAAGATCTCAGATCTTGCTCGTTACTGAGTTCTTCTTGTCTCTTTCTCAAGCAGAATGTTCAAATGAACTTCAGCAGGTCTTTAATTAACATTCTGCTGCCATTACACCAGATCTGTCCAAATAGTGAGCTTTTATCAGTGTTGTTATAACCTTGTTATAACTGCTTACTAATGATTTGTAAATGGTCTACAATCTAATTAACAACCTGATTATGAATCATTTACAGAGCCTTTATAAGTGTAGTCTTATTGTAAAGGGGTACCATATATCTGACTAGGGAGAGATCTTCAAATGCAGTAGATTGTTGTCCAGAAGTCACAGAGACTTTCTAGAAATCTTTAGGTGTTTGTGTCTTTCCCCATATGGGTCATCCACAAAAATTCTTCATAATTTAATGGTTAGGAAGGAAACACAGTGAGTCAGAGTAGTTTGATATGAACTGCTCAGTTCTAGAGAAACAAACTGAGTCAGTTATTCACAGTGGTGAGAATAAGAACCAGACATTCAAACTCTCACAGCTATAGTATTGCATGATCATCAGGTCTCGATAGCAGCCACCAGGGGTTGCTCTTCGTTTATGTTGGGGGTTTTGTGTATTTGGTTTAATGTCTTTTTATCCTGAGCACACCAGGTTTAAGTTAGAGTCATGCATTAGTTTCAGCTGCTGGGGTACTCAGGAATAATTGTATGTGCGTACTGATTGTTTAAGGGGGTTGTATTTTTTATTTATGTTCTAGTTATGTGAATCTCTGTTGTTGGTCCACGGTTGCACTACCCGTTTGCGTACCTTACTAGTAACTATAGTCGAGGGCATTTCCTTAGCCTTTCACCCTAAGACTAGGCTAGGCATTTCATATGCTCTGGTTTTGTTTTCTTTGGCCCATGCGCCTTTCATTTGGTTTTCTTGTCTAAAAAGTAACACTTTGGAACGCTATGAGTGTGAAAGTTCTCTGTGCTCTTTAGAGTAGGGAACTGTGATAATGATATAGTCATGAAAACACTGTCTGAGGCCTGAAATGCTGTTTTATGGCAGTTAGACATACATTTGTGGCCTAAAATATATTCAGTGCATTTTAAGGCAAATCAGAACATTCATTTAAATCAGAATAACCACTATTTTACCATCATCAGCATTATGTATAAATGTTATTGAGATACATGGTGGTTTTGGATGGTGAATGAATGTAGTTTTGTTGTAAACAATATTGTAAATGGCCCCTGGTTCCTATTGCCACCACTGTAATGAAAGTTTGAGACGTAAGCTTGAATACTTTAGAAAACTGCAATGCACTGCCCCACATTTCCAAATACACTTTCATAAATATATATAATGAATAGCACATTTCAAAAACACTGTAAACACATCTTGATACGCCAAATTACTTATCTAAGCCATTTATTCTCACCAGGGTTGTGCAGGAGCCTATTCTAACACTCATATTTACATTTCTGTTCAAATTTTCAACATCTAGGAGTCCATAAAGAGCTGCTAGAGCAGTGGTCCCCAACCTTTATTTCATCACAGACCAGTTTTATATCAGAAACTATTTTCACGGCCCGGCCTTTAAGGAGTGGCAGATAAATGTACGTATACATATTTATACAAATATATGATACGCATAAAAATTTAAAAAATATAATGGGTTATCTTTAAAATATAATTATAAATGTAAATCCAATGTGTACTCACAGCTTTATTAACAGCATTTTCATGCAAGTTTTTTTTTCTGTGCAGCCGGCGGACCGGTACCACATGACCCACGGCCCAGTACCGGTCCGCAGCCCGGGGGTTGGGGGCCACTGTGCTAGAGGACTAAAGGTCTACCAGAAAAGAAGTTAGTCCACCAGGGACCTATCTGATAACACAGAAGACGTGTTTTTGTGTTAAGTTAGTTTATGCCATGAACATGTAGATGTTCTCCTCAGTGCTCAGTGAAGAGGAGGGTCTTCAGTCTCTGTTTGAGAACAGTAAGGGTCCCAGCAGTTCTGATGTTCAGGAGAAGTTTGTTGCACCACTTCAGTGCCAAAGCAGAGAATAGTCTTGAGGTACTCATAGGGAAGAAGGTGAAGAAACACACTGTGTACAGGACAGCAGTCCATCACAGACAAACATTCATACACACCTAGAGATAATTTAGAACTTAGAACTTAGAGAGTATCAGTAAACTCTGATTTCAGTAAATATAACCGGTGTAAAACGCTCTCCGGAGCCCCTCCCTCTGCGGGCTTTCTCCTCTCACATGTGAAATAAAAGAATTTTCTTCAATTTTGTTCTTTATGTTCATTTGCGTATGACGCCGTTTTTAAACCCCAGTGGTGTTTTTTATTATTACATGTTTTTAAATTACAGTAACTTTGGTTCTATGTGACACACTAACATCAAACAAAGCTCAGCATGACGTCTCACACCTCCAGCACCAACACACACCGGGGGAACTTCCATATAAGGAGCTGTTTTACTGTGTGATTACAATGTACCATTTGTTTTGCTTCTCGTTCATATTTTAAACATTAAACTAACATACATATTTTTGGACTGTAGGAGGAAAGCCCATGCAGAAAAGCCCCACAGCCATCCAAGCCGGGACTCAAACCCACGACCTACGTACATGTGAAACAGCTTTGCTGAAATCTCTGTTGATGTGTTGTACTGTGAGTTGCCAGTTTTCATCAGGCAATGCTTCTGGGTGGTAAACTAATATCTCTTTGCATAAAATGATCATGAGTCAACATGAAACATGAATGGAGTATAAAGGTGTTAGAGGATTGTTTAAATTGTTTAACTCCTCATAACTTGTGACAGGAGTAACCCATATACATGATATACATATCACTGAAAGGTCAAATTCAAATTCTGTCTGGATATAAGCTCATCTTTTTATATTCTAATAAACCATTGAATGTCCAAGTTCGATAAAAAATGATATAACAATGCCTATGGACCTTTAGTCCACAAATTTATGAAGTTAAATCTCTACTTCTAGTGTTGGTCATTTTTTTTGTAGAAATGAAAGAAAAAACGTTAGATTTTACTAGACAAATACAAGAATTTGCTTATAAAAATGATAATATCAAGATTTTACTTGTTAGTTTCACATCAAATAATTACATAAATAAGTAGCCCTGGGTCTTCTGAAAAAAACAACAACATAAGGCATGAATGGCTAGCTGTTAAATCCAATAAATAAAGGGATGCAAAAACGCTCATAAATGACCCAGAGTTCAAAAGATTAATGTAATGTAAATTATTCCACTCTTTAAATAACTGAGGAAATGTTGCATAAATGTATGATATTTACACTCTTGACTCAGTAAATGGCTTAAACACTGCAGAATTGTAATTTAGTGCCGAGGTATTTTAAAGGATTCTCCTAATGTAGAATGTAACAGTAATCTAAATACCACATTTCCAGTGTGTCTGGACCTCCAGTGTTTTCCTGTTCTGGAGAATGTGGAAGGGGACATGGGGTAAAATAAAATGTGCACATGTTATGTAGTTCAACTAAAACGGGTTCAAGTAAAACATGCTGTTGGATCACATCTCGTTTCTTATAGCAGCATCACGGGCCGAGTTCTGACAGCAGTCGGACAGACATCACCGTACTTTTTGTACCATAAATGTAACTTTCTCATCACGACTGTTTGTGATTCCTGAGGTGTGTGTTAAAGTCACAGAATTCCCACCTGTGTTATTTTATCACCCTCTGTTCCTTTTTAATTTAGAAATGTTTTTATGTATGACATTTAAACATTTGGCCACATTGTATTGTGATCTGTGATGTTTCACTTTGTGGTCTAAAACCGTTTTGTCACACTGCACACATTATACATTATCATTATATTTTTATGTATTTAAGCTGAAAGGTTTGTGGGTTAAAATACAGTGATACTGAATGAACACCATTTTGCCTCAACATTTTGTCATGCTGGAGGGGTTTAACCCACCGCCGTGATTTGCCTCTGAGCATTGGACTGACAGGAATCCATGCTGGTTGACTTTATTTACAAAACCAAAAAATACAAACTCGAAACAAAAACCTGGCGCAAGGGCCGCAACACAGGAACAAGAACATGAAACAAGAACAGAGCAAACGTGAGGCAAAGTTACTCAATGCCAAAATGCACAAAGCAAAAGTGCAAGAAGCAAAAGTGCAAGAAGCAAAAGTGATGGACAGACAAGGAAGTCAAACTGAAACAGAACTTAAATACAGTCCGTGATCCCCGAACAAACACAAAACAGCTGAACAACCAAAACCATGTGATACATGAATCCCCAGACATGACATATCAAAATAAAAGTCCCAAAAAAACAAACGAGAAACCCAAAACAGAACAGCGACCATAAACGGTCGCCGACTGAGCCGTGACACCCTGAGTGTGTTTCAGTTAGTCCAGCCTGTAGTTTGTTTGTCAATCTTCCTTTTAAATGTACTTAATGAAATACTAAAATTATGTAGCATGCAGGCTTCAGCTCCTCATCAAATCTCATCAAAGCTTCACTGTTTATTTCAAACTTGCTCGTCCAATCGTGGCTTTTCTGCTGATTTTGCATAACCAAGAGCATTTCATGGACACCTTTAGCACCTTGTCGCTCAAAATACAGGCTTTACCAAAGCATCGACTTCAGGATTAACACTGAAGAGGCCGTGTCGGAGCATCAAAATGCTTTCAGAGCCTGTCTTTGCTGGACAGCGAACCCCTATTGCATTTAAAGTGCGTCACTAATCGATTTTATGGGCGCTGACGGCTTCACCTCCGTTCTCAGCAGGCCCCTCGCTGGGCATCACATCCATGGCCTCTCAAAGCTCTAAATCAAAGCTCAGGAGCCATGAATGACAATGTCCTTTTCTTCCCCCCGAACAAGAAAGCAGTGTAGGCCCCCCGGCGCGCTCTCAGAAGCAGCACCGCGACCCCCCCAACACCCAAACTGTGTTTATGGCTTCGCTGAGGTCACTCACTTCAAGGTGTCTCTCTTTAGCGCGTCGGCGGAGCTGGGGGGGCTTCGTGTTTCTCCTGCCCCGTCTCTAACCTCTCCCCATTCACACGGCCGACGGCGACAAGGCCCTCCTCTGTCCTCCAGCGCCGACACACAAAGTGCCCACAAGCCAGCACAGCCAAACACTATTTGTTAAACCGCCACTGCCACCACACTGTCCGCTCACACAAAGCAGGGAGAGAGCCCTAAACAGCCTTCTGACATCCAGACTGGGGAGGCCGGAGGATTCCAGCACCACAGACAACACCTACCTGTTGCCAAGGTGTTGTCTTTAAAACCGGGCCGCATGTTTCGGAGGAAGCCCCGCTGGCTGGAAGTTCTGCCTAATACCCGACGGAGATCTTTAAAGAAATTTACACAGAAAGGAGTTTAATGCTTAAGGGATACATCTGAGTCAAATTAAGTCCTAAAACTGCAAGAATGATACAATTCAGTTGAATTTTTTTTTTTTTTTTTAACTTTCTACACACATTTTAATCATCTATCTCTGTTCTGCAGGACTCCCAGTGGCCATTCTGCTGCTATAAGGGTCAGATTTTTTGTCAATAAAACATCTTTAATTAAAATCATATGAAAATATTTTAAAATTGTTAATGAATGTTTCAGTTAATTCAGAAAATTATGGATTTCTTTTACTTTCCACTTTTTAGTCGGCCCCATCTGCTTGAAGGATACATTTGAGTGCAATACTGCAGATTGAATATAAATGTTCCAAAAGTCAAATATTCAGTCAACAATTATGGATTTTTAAATAGATTTTAGTCATCTCACCCAACTCCAATGCAGACTTCTGAGTGGCCATTCAGCTGATATAATGGAAATTGATATTTTTATCAATAAAATCTAATATATCCAAAATTTGTAATTAAAATTACATTAAAATTAAAAATAATGAAAAATCTTAAAATTCTAGTCTGAACTGAGGGCCCATTTGAATTGTGCAAGATGGCTACTGTGAAATTGGGTCAAAATTGAGATATTTTTGATGAAATTATGTCACATCATTGTCATTTCAGCCATACACACATTACACAGTGAAACCAATCCATATTCCTTCAGGACCGTGGTGCGACACAACAAACAAAAACAGACCCAGGAAGAACAAAAACACAACACAAGACTACACAAGTGCAGGCAGGACAAAATACATAGACTGTAAAGAGAGCAAGTAAAACACAAGAGCAACAAAACAACAGGACAAGACAACACTTAGTGCTCATTTGAATGTATACAGTCTTATGACAGATGCTGTACTCTAGCAGTGGAGAATGCAGAATAAGGGTAGTGTTAACAATGTAGCTGGCGGCCTAGTGGTTAGGACATTCGACCTGTGATCAGGACATTGCGGGTTCGATTCCCAAGACCGCTAGGCACCTCTGAGGTACCCTGAGCAAGGTACCGTCCCACACACTGCTCTCCGGGCGCTGTGTTCGTAGATGCCCCCTGCTTCACTTGGTGAATGGGTTAAATGCAGAGGATGTATTTCGTGCTGTTCACACTGTGTGCTGTGGTGTGTTCACATATGACCAGATTGTCACTTTCAATATGCAATAAATAATAAATGCACTGTGTTTGCAGAGGCAGTTGTAAGTTGTAGCAGAGGCCTGGCAGTGTTAGTTTTCGGCTGTTTGATGATAGTGCAGCTCTTTACTCTGTCACTCCTCAGCAGGGGGATGTACTCACTATCTCAGATAGCGGGGCAGCGAGGGCCGGCCAGCCGGCTGCAAAAACAGTGGCGTGCTGAAAGCAGGCGGGCAGAGGGCCTGTGTGTGAACACGCTCTGTAAACATCCCTCGGCGCGCCGGCATTCTCACGAGAAACTGGTCCCCCGTCCCACCGGCCACATCACGGCCCACTCGGGGACGGCTCACGGCTGAAAAATCCCCCCGAAGAGTTCCCAGAACATTTTTAGGCCGCGCTGCTAATTTTAGAGCCCCTCTGGTTAACTGGGGCCAAAGGTCAGGCCCGCATCTCAAACGCAGCACCGCCGCCTGGTTATAATAATAGCAGGATGGGACAATGCTGAGAGAGAGGAGCGGCCAGCGCGCACGCAGCCCGTTTGTCTGTTTTCTGCTGCCAGAGGAGGAGGAAGATGGGGGGGGGTGTTATGATGTGTTTCCTGTAAATAAAAGGAGGCGCACGTCTGTCATTGTTTTGACAACGGAAGCTGAGAGGATGTTTTTCTTTCTCTGACACTTGTCACGTCTACCTGTGAAGAGAGGTTTTCCCTGCAGGGCCACCAGGAATCTACCTGATTCTCGCCTCAACTTGAGAATCTCAGTGTCAGGTGGATCTCAGGGAGCTTAAAATAAATGCAGGAGATCCACATTATAATTATATTTATATTAGGAGACTTTTTATAGGCCATTTGACATTTCGTGGCTAATAAAGGAACTCATATGGTGAAAATGCTGTACATTTAATTTGTTTGAAATGAACATTGTGTGTATTTTAGAACATATTTAGTCAGTAACATGCAAAAACATTGCCTGGTAGTGTTTATAGTAATATATATGACATTTGTGATATATAAGGACCAATAAGAATACACCTAGAGCCAAAGAGATCATTATATTGACAAATAAAGAGGACTCATACTTTTGATAAATTAACCATTTATGTTGCTTTGAAATCGCTAATCATCAGTTTACACTGTGTTTACAGCCTACGTGGCCTTTCCTGGCTGCGACAATACTGATGATCTCACGTGTAAACTGCATCCATGACACATCCTTCCTGTTTCATGCTCAATCAGGGTTGATGCAGCTCCCTGGAAGAGTGTGTATTATCTACAGGCTGCAAACGCAGGCCGCTCCAGGAAAGAGTGCGGCGAGGAAGTGTTCGGTCACAGGTGGACGAGCATGACCGCAGCGATGAGGGCTTGTGTCATCAGCATTCGAACACACCACATTTGGAGCAGAGACTCTTCTGGGAGGAAGACACTCATATCCCCCCCGTACCATAATTAGAGACGGGCGGTTCTGGACAGACAGAAACACACCGTCCTGCCGTACTGTCAGAGTCTGGTTTGGGAAAAGAGAACGAGAGCCTGATAAATAACAATAAGTGACATGTGAGTGATATTATGTGAAAGGCTCAATGCTAATTTCTAGAGTCAGAATAGACATATATAGACAATAGACAACAAATTGCGAGTTGAACATTTTTGTAAAGTGCGTATATATATATAGATATATGTGTATATATACGCACTTTACAGAAATGTTCAACTCGCCAGCTAAGGCAGGCACACATACAGACTTCCGTATTGGTAATAGTTTTATTATAAACAAAACAAAATAGACACGAGGGCCTAAACCTAACTCAAACAAAGGAAAACAACACAAAGGTCAAACAGAAATACAAAAACTAATCAAAAACTCATCAAAATGTATAATTTTACCTCAAGAGCGTTGTGCTCACACATGGCAAAAGTTCCTTACAAAAAACAGAAAAGGTAAATAACAAGGTATGGAATGTAAAACAGTTTAATAATACTGGACTGAATTCTTATTATAGTGAGAACATCACCAGATGTCTGAAGCTGTTTTACAACAGAGTTTAGATAGATTTAATGTTTTAAAATGCATTTTTTGATCTTGAAAAATTCAGGAGCATTAGCACTGTACGTTTAGGTTCGGTAAGAGGAAAAGTTGCAAATAAAGAAGCAATATTGCACGCGGAAACTGCAAATACCCTCCGCCTTTCTTAATTTATATTTTATTTTTTCTGGATGTTTTCACACAAGGAGGCCACGAAGTGAGGGATTACTGTATTCCAGTGTTTCTTCACATAATTACTACAGTCATTCTGATGTGCAATTCCGTACATAATGAATGGAGAGAAAAAAAACTCATATACTAGAGGTCAATGGACAAATACTGTATTACTAAATACAAGGAAACCTGTCAAGAAGACCATTAGTGAGTAGAGATCGGGCTGGAAAATGATGGAATATTCCATTAACTCCATTCACAGACAGGAATGAAACATTGTACATCAGAGTACATCTCAAGGACAAAACATCAGAAAAGTTACAAGAGCCTCTAAAAAGCAGCGCACTTTAAGAGCAGCGCATGAGGTTCAGGCTCCATGTGACACAGAGTTTCAGAGAATGTTTCCAATTTTAGGATAAAATCAGATTCCCACAGATTTCCACACTCAGAGCTCCTTCGTTCCAGCTCCAGCCGAGGAGCTCCTGGACCCTGAAGACACCAGCCAGGCCGAGGGGGCGTCACTCAATCTGCTCTCAACACTAATAAGGAGTTTTGAAGAGGATAAGTGTCAAAAAAGAAAGAATTGTAAATAAATAAATATGCACATACTAGGGCTGCACAATATATCGCAAATTTACCGTCATCGCGATATCAACATGCGCAAAATACATATCGCGAAAAAATATCCATATCGCAAAAAACGGACAGAACTGCAATAAATGGTGTTTTTACCACCAAATTATAGTAAGCTCTTCGCCCAGTGCCACAGAGAAGAGGGCAAAAAAATCACGGAGCAGTTTCTTCATCTTCTGTGCTACTGTTATAGATTGTTCCTTTTGCTATTTTTTCTGGCTAAGAGCTTACTATAATTTAAATTATGTTTACATTTATTTAAGGTTTAAAATTATTAAAAAATATATTTTCAGATTTTTTAACAATGTTCACTGGTTCAAATGTTTTATGTTTTCAAACATTAAATGCTCTGTTTAAGTAAATAAAAACATTGTTGTAATTTTTTTCCTGCATAGACTAGTCAGCGTCTGGAGTCTTTATTACCACAAATCCAAAGCGGAAAAACATTAACACTATAAAGGCTAAGTTTTTACTCACTTATCACATGTGATATCGGCATCGCAACACTCAACAACATTATCGCATATCGCATGTTCTCCTAGTATTGTGCGGCCCTAACACATACACACTAGGCTTGTCACGATACTGAAATTTCAAACTCGATACCGATACTAAGGAGGTACTCGCTACTCACTACTATTTCGATACTACAGGGGGAGAAAAAACAAACACAGGAACTTTTTAAACAAAGGAATTCATGTGTGAATAGACAAACAATTCTCCATTTACTTTGTCTACTCAGTGTCTTTGGGTATTTTGAAAAGCGCTTATTAAATTAAATGTATTATTATTATTATTATTAGTCTAGTCAAGTTTCAGCCAACTAAAAGTCTGAGCATTTTAGTCTTATTTTAGTCAGAATTATCCACAACTATTTCCGACTAGTTTTAGTCATTTAAAAATCATCCCAACCCTACTGACCTGGAATATTTCAAGAATTTCACACTTCACATCAAAACACTCAATGACTTTGTTTACATCTAACGCACACATGCCCACCCAGCCTCCACGCACACATGCCCACCCGGGACCCACCCACACATGCCCACCCACACATGCCCACCTCGCAAAAAACTGACTCCTGTTATAGATTGTTCCTTTTGCTATTTTTTTCTGGCTAAGAACTTACTATAATTTAAATTATGTTTACATTTATTTAAGATTTAAAATTATTTAAAAAATATTTTCAGATTTTTTTCAACAATGCTCACTGGTTCAAATGTTTCATGGGAGGCATTAAATGCTCTATTTAAGTAAATTCTTAAAAAAAAATGTTGGAACGGAAATATTGCTTTAAATTTTTTTTCTGCATAGACTAGTCAGCATCTGGAGTCTTTATTACCACAAATCCAAAGCAGAAAAATAGTTTTTACTTACTTATCGCACGTGATATCGCCATCGCAACACTTTTTTCCTAATATCTTTTATCATAATATCGTGCATATATATATATATATATATATATATATATATTGACATTCTATTAGTGACATTAATCCCACACAAGTCAACTTACTGAATAAATAAAATGCATCAGTACCACTAACAAAAAAAGACCCAGAAACGTTTTGAGTGGGATCACATTGCCCTCTAGCGGTGAGGACCGTTAAACACAGGAGCCGGGCGGGTTTGGTGGTAGAGGGCTGCCGGTAGAGGGCGCTGTGGGTCACTGGGGCAGAAGGAGGAGAGCATGGACAGCATGCTGCAGTTCCTGAAGCTTGTGGGACAGCTGAAGGTATGAAAACTGTGGTATAAACTCTGCAGAACTCCAGTTCCACTGTCGGCTCAGGGAGATCTTTAGTCTCGGCTGGGTGTCTGAGAATCCGTTTCTTTTTTATTGCATTTAAATGAGAACTGACGGTCCTGATGGGAAGGCTAACCGATTAAACATCAGAATTGGAGATTTGGAGACACAGGAGTGTTAATACACACCTGCTGAAGATGATAAACTCTCCATTTATTAGGGCGTGTGTGTGTTACACTGCTGTTTTGAATAGTAACGGTTCTGTAACGGCTAGCGGTTGTTTCTACCGGTGTGTCGCTACTTAGAAGCTAGCTTGCAGGCAAGGAGTCAAGGGAGCTGTAGTTTTCTGTCCGCGGACTCTCTCGCTGTCTCCCTTCCTTTGTATACCCACACACCATATGGACAAAAGTATTGGGACACACCTGTTTTTTCAGGGTTTGGGCCCCTTACTTCCGGTAAAGATCAATCTTAATGCTCAAGCAGACCAAGACACTCTGGACACCATGCTTCCAACTTTATGAACCCACTTTGGGGAAGAACATTTTCTGTTCCAGCATTTAATCTCTAAATTGGACTACGTTTAATAGGTTTCCTTGATTTTAGCTTGAGAATACTTTCACAGGGATTGGTTGAACATAGCTTGTCACTTCGTTTTGCTTGTTTATTTATTTGGTTGCTGGTGTATTTCAGCGTGTGCCGCGCACTGGGTGGGTCTACAGGAACGTGGAGCGTCCGGAGAGTGTTTCAGATCATATGTACCGGATGGCAGTGATGGCACTAACGGTTAAGGACACCAGTGTAAACCGAGAGCGGTAGGTCGGCGTCTTCTCTGGAGGGGTTAAAGGGGAATCCCACCAATTCTTCAACATTTCTGTGTTACCTAGTCATGAAGATATAAAAAGGTTTGATGTGAGAAGGTTAATTGTAGAGAAACAATGTAAAGAAATCTTAGATTTCTTTATGGTGGTGGTGATGGAAACCAGGGCTTCTGGTGCCTAAAATATAATTATAGTCATTTTATTTGATAAAATATTGGAAAGTCCAAAAAAAAAAGTCTTTTTTTAGAAAGTTGTCTTGCATGGAACTCTCTGCTGTAAATATATCTAAAATATATATGACTTTAATTTAAAACTGTCATAAAAATATATCAATTACTTTAAATTAAATGACTTTAATGAAGCGATTGAAGTCTTCCGTATGGGGATTTTTTTGGATACCCCAAGAATACAGAGGCACATATTCAAGACGATGGGTCTTTTTGTGTATTTTTTTTTGTTGTTGTTTTTTAAATAAGATGGCAGTAAATGAAAGGCAAAAACCTCTAAAGAACGTGCTTGTCTACATTGTGAAATACATGCATAGAAATTATGATAATTGTGAAACCGTGATTATTTTCCGTTCCATAACACAGGTCGACAGGTCAAAATCATCAGAGATTAGTTTCTGTGGGTTTTGTAATGTTTTTCATGCTGATTTCAGATCTGTGTTTAGTTTTTCCTGCACGTTCAAGGTTTGTGATGAAGCTAGTTCTATACTGCATGATAGTTTGTATAACGATCATATAATAATCATATGCTGAGTGTTTGTGAAGAAACAGTGGTAGCTGACTGACACTGATCATCATATCTATGCCACAGTGTGGCCTGTCTGACTCCACACTGAAAATATTGAAACAGTTCTTGATTGGTGTCTGTGGTTTAATAAAAACATGCAAGTCTAGGATCTACTAATCAGATCCTCTCGTTTCAGATGCATGAAGCTGGCCGTGGTGCACGATTTGGCCGAGTGTATTGTGGGAGACATTGCTCCAGCCGACAATGTCAGCAAAGCAGAGAAGCACAGAAGAGAAAAGGTTCCATTTGATTTTGATGGTTTATTTTTATCTTTTTTCGTTATGAACAGCAATCAGTCGCTGATTTTATCTGAAACCTGTCATATCTCTTCATCATTTGTCTCTCTTCGTATCTTTTCTTCATATCTTCATATCTCTTTGGCTCTTGACAAAGGCGGTCGCATTTTTCTTCTCTCCCTCCCTCCCCTATCTTTCCTGCTGGCTCTCCTGTCTTGTCCCGTTTAGTGTCTGTCTCTGGGACTCTTCTTACCCTGCTCTCCGAAACACAGAATTATGGATTTGATCAACTGGTCTCTGAACGCCCCTGAAGAGGGAGATAAGGAGACGCTCTGAATTCCTTTCCCCAGCTAATGCACCTTCACCCATCCCACGCCTTCGGTGCTTAATTCCTCCGGTTGGGCGGGCGGGTGGGTCTACGAACCAGTCATGTCTCATGGTTTTTTATGTGTTTTGTGCTTTGCTGCTGAGGGGTTTTTCCCCCTGTTCCCAAACTGCCCTGCTCATGTATTCTATTCTATTTCTTTTTTTCCCCTTGCTACCTCTCATCTGACCTGTCCCCCCAAAGTGTGAAGTTTGTGTATGTATGGTCCGAGGGGTCCAATTTCGCTGCATGTAACGGTGTATGTGACAAATAAAGGCTTATCATCATCATCATTGTTATCCTCTTTCAGGAGGCAATGGTTCACATCACTAGCCTGCTAAGTGAAGATCTGCGTAAAGAGTTGTACCAGTTGTGGGAGGTAAGTTTGAAAACATTGTTTTATTCCTTCCTTATTGCTCGTTATGTTCATAATCCTAGAATTTTTGCCAGTGGTTTTTAAACTGGTCCTCAGGGTCCTCCAGACTTTGCTCCAGTCTTCCTGACAGTGCTCGGAGGCAGAGGGAAAAGTGTGTAGTGCCTGAAGGAGCCCTGAGGGCAAGTCTGAGAATTTGACTGTGCTATTTTACCATTTTTCTAAAACGGGGCATTCACTGAGGCTTGTTCAGTACACATACTGTTCTGTGCAAGTCTTGAGCCACCCCTTTTTTTTCTTTGTATTTAGCTTTGAACTAACCTTCACCTAGTCCTTGGTGCCAAACTACTATTTTATTTCTGTCAAACTGTCTTATCTGTGTCATATTGAGTAGATTAAATGAAAGAAATGGGAACAAATGTTTTACTGACAGACTGCAAAGTGTCTAAAGACACAAGAAGTCTAGATAAAGAATAAAGAAATCGACATTCAGAACCTATAATCGATCAAAATTTTCCAGGCCGATTATTTCGATTACTTTCCCTTTAAAAACTCTACCGCGTGTGGAGTCACGTGACCCCGCTCCGTAATGTTACGTTATTCTGCTGACATGTCGAGCATGGAGAGCAACTTGTCAGTGAACTATGAGGGCAAAAAATAAATAAAATAGTCACTCATTAATCGTAATTAAGTTAAAATGTTCAATTAATCGAGATTTTGATTTTCGGCCAAATCGCCCAGCCCTAACCACCAGTATACTGATACTGTTCTTCACTGGTTCAGGACCTCAGTTAGATGCTCTTTGTTCTGCTTGAATGATTCATACGTAGGTCACTGTGTGTC
>JBBPDE010000155.1:1118981-1129734 GCA_037974605.1 Nannopetersius ansorgii | reverse complement strand
ATGTTGAGGAGAGACTGAGTGTGTTGGGAGAAGGATGTTGAGGAGAGACTGAGTGTGTTGGGAGGAGGATGTTGAGGTGAGACTGAGTGTGTTGGGAGGAGGATGCTGAAGATGGAGCTGCAGGGAAGAGGAGAAGTGGAAGGTCTAGTATATGGTTTGTGGAGATGATCGATGGTGGAGACCCCTAATCAGGAGTAGCTGAAAGAAGAAGAAGAAGAAGAAAAAGAAGAAGGAAGAGGATGAGTAGGAGGAGGAGGAGGAGGAGAAGGAGGAGGAGGAGAAGGAGAAGTAGTAGCAGTAGTAGTTCAGTGGAGAGAAGAGCATACTGACCACAGACTGAGCCCCGGACCAGCCGGCGCAGGTGCGGTTTATCGGGCAGGTAGCGGTATTTGCAGCCGAACACGCTGAGGTTGGAGGTGTGGTCCCCGAAGAAGCGCAGGTGTCGGTACTTCTCCCCGCAGCGGTAACAGAAATTGGTGTTGCACTGAGTGCAGGTCATGTGATCACAGCCCTCTGTCCTCTGGATATGGATCTGGAGAAAGAACAATGTTTGAATATTACAATGAGAATATATTTTGTAAAATTGACTTGAGATGGGTGTGTCCTTCGACATTCGGCATTTCGAGTTTACGATGCTCACGGCCACTCGGCTTACTTACAGACTACGCGTGTGAGTGAGGGAATTTTCCTTTTCACTTTTCTTTGGATTAGTTGTGTTTTTATGTTCTAGATTATGATTTTACAGCTGGGTTAGGATCAGTAAATGACACAGGCTTGGGTGTGTTACATAACTAATAGATCAGTTGTAACTCAAGGAACCCCTGCATACTGCAGATACTTATCAATATTCTTATTGATCCCACTCTTTATAATCTGGTGCAAAAACTGACATATCATGAAAAGATGTGAGAAGATTCAGCAGTAAAATTATAAGGACCATTGGGGGAGAAATAAGGATTTAACTCTGCACGCACACGCACACAGTTAAATATTTCATTATAAAAGTCGTTTTAAATCAATTTTACTGGCCTTTGTAAACACCAGCTGCTATTTTCAATGATGTAAAAAATAAAATGAAAGTAAACCAACACTAAGAGGAGTTTTCACCGTATAAGAGAAGGACGACTGATGAGAACAGTCGGCTTTCTGACCTACTTTCAGGCCTTTTCCTGTCTTTGTTTTGAGGTGATCTTTCAGGAACCACACAGACCGTCCAATTACAACAGAAAGAACAGGACCGCCAGAACACCAAATCAGAACAGGATAATAAAAGTGTGATTAATACGAACAGATACTTTCAAGTTGCTTCTGGCAGTGAATGGCTGCCTCAAGTACTTAACATGCAAACAATATCCAAGTTTATTGGAAACTGAAACAGATCTGGTTTTAAACAGATCTGGGCGAGGGTCAGGCAGGTGAGCGTCTGTATATTCAAACTGCATCACCTCAAAAGATTCATGCAAGAGTTACGTCTCCACAAACGCTGCCCGGAATCATGCAGCATTAAACCGGGGGAGAAAACAGAAGTCTGGATGACGCACGAGTGCAGCGCGAACAGCTCTGAGAAAATTCAATCCGGCAAAGGCCTTCTGTACAGAACTCGGTCTGACAACTTCCTGGAATGCCACACTTCCATGGATTGTTAAAGGGAG
Organism: Nannopetersius ansorgii; assembly: GCA_037974605.1. Taxonomy (NCBI): domain Eukaryota; kingdom Metazoa; phylum Chordata; class Actinopteri; order Characiformes; family Alestidae; genus Nannopetersius; species Nannopetersius ansorgii. The sequence goes on along the minus strand of JBBPDE010000155.1, from coordinate 1,128,082 downwards.
GCAGAGCGAGAGAAGGAGGGAGGAAGAAAGAAGGATAACAAACACATCCAATTTTTTTCACCCTCAGACAGAACCCTCGGATAAATAAACAGTTTAAATGGTGATGACCCTGAGAAACACAAATATTATTAACTAGTGATGCAGCAAAATGAAAATTCTCAAAATATTCAAATTAGAAGTTGCTTTATATTCTATTAAATAAATCATTTAATTGTATTCCGTGTTTTTTGGATGCATTAGTACTAATATTTTTGTTTAAACCGATACCTTTCCTACAATTACCTCACAAGTATTACAGTGACTACATAAGGAATCACACCATTTTTCTTCCTAAGTTGTATTATTAACTTTCTTCTTCCTCAATACAAGTCCGTAGTGAATTGTTAATCGGTTGATGAGGGCCAGAGAACTTATCATTTAAAAAATTTATTTTGTGTAGTCATCTCTGTGATGTATGAAGAGAGAGAGAGAGAGAGAGAGAGAGAGAGAGAGAGAGAGAGAGAGAAAGAAAGAAAGAGAAAGAGAGAGAGTGAGAGAGAGCGAGAGAAAGAGAGAGCGAGAGAGAGAGAGAAAGAGAGAGAGATTGTGTGTGTGTCACGACTACGGCAGCTGGGGCAGAGCAAAAAAAAATCTTATAGATTGATAGAGCTAAACACACAGCTTTAAGACATTAAAGCTCAGGGTGGTTAAAAAAAACATGTGTGACTGTTTAAGCAGCCTAAGAACATTTCCTTTAATACCCATATTTGGGCGAGAGCGGTTCACCCCACCCGTTTCCAGCCACCTGTAACCATAAATGTTTTGGTAAGAGAGAGTGATTAAAGATAAGGTGCCAGTTTGATAACCTTGTGGGTTTTTTTCAACATAAACCTTTTTTGGGCATAAAACCAATGTTTGTGTGTCTGTAAAACACTGGCTTTATAGTAACTATGCAATTACATGTCACATTTTCTCAGAAATGCAATATTGTTCATAAAATCGCTTTAAAGACTATTACTGGTGTTGTAATTTCAATAAAAAAAAATGAAAACAGCATTTTTGGTAAACAGCTGTTTTAATTAAGTTTCTTTACCTTTTGCTGAAAACTGGAAGTGTCACTTCGGCCCATTTTTAGTAAAAGAAATGTCAGTGAATTTATAACGTGGACTGATGTGAAGAACGGTGAGAGTCCAGGTGTGTGAGATGTGTTTGTGAGTGTGTGAGACCTGACCTTGCAGCGGGGGCATTTCTGGGCGTTCCTCTGGCCGTGCTCAATCACACTCGCCCAGTGACGCAGCAGCTTGTCTCCTTTTCTGTACTCACGGCACTTCAGGCCCTCGTGCCAGGGGGCGTGGCACTTAAAACACCACACAAACTGGCACTTGGTGCACTGAATCTGTAGAGAAAGCAGACATACATTAAATAATCCTACTTCTACACCAATGCTTATTCAGTACAGCACTTCCAGTTTGTTTATTATATCTGGATTTCTTATATTCAAACCTACATATCTTAATACATTAACTATATACAGTAATCCCTCGCTTTTCATGAGGGTTACGTTCCAAGAGCACCTGCGTATAGTGTAAAAAAAAAAAAAAGCCTAAAAAGTGTAAACCCTACACATGCCTCCAAATCTGCTCCCCGAACACTTTAATTTCATTTAAACTCAGTTTAATGCATTACTCTTAAAGGAAATGTAAAGGTAAATAAATAATCAGAATCCGAAAGCTTTATTGCTTAAAACGCAGTTAGCACTAATGGTTAGCATTAGCACCGTGCGGCGAGCAAAAACACATACTTGTACACAAAGGAAGCATTGAAATAACTGTCTCCATCACTTTTTATGCATTTACTTCTCCTCTATGCCCCACCCAAATACGTTCTGTTATCAATACAAACAAAATCGAATTCGATATGAAACACTGCTTTATTAAGTGTTATTTCTGACACTTCATACAACCTTATGGGCTTTAAGTTATCATCATTAATTTCTTAATAAGCTAAGCTTATCGTGCCCTTTTTATTAATTTAATTGGGGATTTACTAGAGAAACTCAATCAAAACTCCTAGATGAATCAGCTCAGTGTTGTTTTTTCTTTACAATGACAAACATGGAATCTGCAGGTCAGTTTAAAATTGTCTATAACAGTATGAACATTCTTCACCAGGGGGTGCTATCAGACCCCAGTTCACTTTTGTGTGCATCACTGAAAAGGAGGAAACCCACACTAGCAGGATCTCACAACTTGAATGTGTGTGAAGTAAAATGAAACATATGCTGTTAAATTAAAGGGTATTTGATTAAAATATGCTTATAAATATATAAATATCTCCAAAATTAGATAATTCTTACCCAACCCAATGCATAATTTATCTGGCTTCATTCACCCATTTATCTAATGGCCATTTCATCCAGAAAATTTTATATAAAGCAAAAATATTTCTATATTTATAACAGCTCTGGGTTACATGATGTTCTGATGAATCGAAATCTTTATGTAATCCAATAAAAGTGTAATTATTTTCATCTTTAACCAGACACAAAGTTGCTAAGGTGTTTTTAAAGGACCCGTATTCTATATTTTCCTTCTGGTTCATTTCCTCCCTACTGTTTCATCCTTACTCCAACTACAGATTTCCACAGGCTGTTTTAGTTACTGTACCTTTAAGAATGATGTATGTAAATTATCTATTTTCTAAAACACTGTCGATAAAATGTTTTGACAGATTCAAGGCAGTCTGTAGACTAGTTTGTACCAACAATCTGAAGAATGTAATGGGCGAAGAAACATGCATTAAAGATTCAAAGACAGGCTTTTTAAGGAAATAGTCCACATACTAATCACTGCAGCTGGTGTGAGAGAGTGATAAGGAACTTCCGTCTACCTTGTACTTGTGCTCCGTCTTACTGGAAAGGCTGCGTCCCTTCAGAGATGTGAACAGGCTGCACTGGGGACATGGTTTAGTGCTCGAGTCCAGTCTGCTCAGCTCCAAGAAGTATTTAAACTTGGCCAACTCTTCGGTAGACAGGTGGGACACAATGAGGCTCTCCTCCAGGTAACCATTGCATTCCGTGATGGGACAAATAATGTCTGTCCGGCCCACGAGAACCTGAGGACAAAAAAAAAAAACATCAGATAGAGATGAGTGGGGCTGCACTCATATAAAATGACACAATAACAAAAATTGTAGGAATGACATGCCCTGCAGTGTAGTAAAACACACTCATGAATCAGGATTTCAGCCAAAATGATTCACTTGTTGGGATTGAAAACCTCACAGAAACTCATGACGCATCTGATATTCAGGTAGGTAATACGACTCCAAGACAATGTTTTATGAAAAGCTCAACAGAAAACAACCTTTGATTTTCTTGACACTGCAAAAGCCAGCACTAAGATGACGTGTAACAAGCAACCCTCCTTGTCTAGTCGCTTGTCATTTCTGGACTGGATAACCATAACTCACTCCTAGCTGGCCTTCCTTTGAAGACCATCAGAGCTCTATAGATGATCCAGATCCAGTTCTTCAACAGCTGGTGCTCTTTAAAATGTAGATTTCGACACTGTTATCAACAGTGGGTGGTCTAATGGTTAGGGCTTTGGCCTGCAATCAGAAGGTTGTGGTTCGAATCATAACTGAGGAACCCTAGAGTAAGGTACCAACCCCACACACTGCCCGGTGCCCCTCACTGGTGGCAGCCCACCAGTTCACTTGGTGAATAGGTTAAATGCAGAGAAAGAATTTCATATTGTTCACACAGTGTGCTGTGTTGTGTTCACACATGACCATAAGGGTTAATAAATTCCATTTAATTAATTAAAACAGACTGGCGGGACTCGCCCAGACCCAGCGGTGGACATGTGCTAGAAAACACACAGATAATACGATCAGCGAATGGCGGCAGAGTAAACAACGGCAGAGAAAAAACTGAATAAACTTTATTTCCACCAAAGAAGTGACTCAAGATTCTTTTTTTTTTTTTTTATAAAAAATAAGGCAATTAGCTATTTTGTAATCTTAAATTTAAATCTAAAGAATTCTACAGACTATGTTTACTTTGTTTTCATTACGATGCATCACTGGTTACATTATTACTTTTGTTAAAGTGCAGAATATATTTGTTTATGTTCCATTTACGCACCGTATTATTTATGGCAGTAAATGAAAGGTAAGAACCTCTAAAGAATGTGATTGTCTACATTGTGAAATTAATATATGCAGAATAATTGTGATAATCGTGAAACCGTGATTATTTCCCAGATGATAACACAGGTCAACAGGTCAAAATCATCAGAGATCAGTTTCTGTGGGTTCTGTAGTGTTTTTCATGCTGATTTCAGATCTGTGTTTAGCTTTTCCTGCAGGTACAGTGTATGTGATGAAGCTAGTTCTGTACTGCATGATAGTTGGTATAATGATCATATAATAATCATATGCTGAGCATTTTTGAAGAAACAGTTACTTGATTGGTGGCTGTGGTTTAATAAAAACTGCATGCAAGTCTATTGCAAATCTAATAAAAGCAGATCTGAAATCAGAAAAGTGCCTTGTGGTTTCTAATGATTACAAAGTCTGGTTTAGGAAAGTGGTGTGGGAGTAGGGACTACTCCACTACTGCAAACCTTCAAAGCCAAAACTGTCTTCCTCTCGTCTACAAAGCCAAAACTGCTCCAGCTCCTTCTGCCCAATCAGCTCTGATCAGACCACAGGTCACCAGGAAAGGCTTTAAGGATAGTCCACAGGGGGCGGTCAAGTGGCAGTGCGTCGAGAGAAAGAGCAGCAAACGGCGAGAGTGTAACAGAACAAAGACTGTTTTACACCGGTTATATTTACTGAAATCAGAGTTTACTGACACACTGAGTTCTGAAGGTTCTAAACTGTACATATAAACTGAATTTTTTCAGTTGACAGTTAAACGTTTATATATATGTTTATATATGTTTATATATGGTGGTTAAGTGCATCCAATCTAAGCAGACTTAAAACCCCACTGAGGTAAAACAAGTCCATACATTAGATCACCCAGAGTGTATTTTAGGCAGTTTTTGAAAAAAAGGAGGAGAGATAAAAGGAGCCCTTTCAATGATGATCAACGAAGCTAAAGGAAAGGAGGCAGTCAAAAAAAAAGCAGGTAGTGTAGATTTCCCATTCAAATAGCCTATTGTACAGTACAGTGCCTGAGGTAACAGAGTCAGGGAGGAAAGTTTTCCAGTGAAAAAACACACAGGGCACTGACGTAATCCGCGGCTGCAGCGGGTACAGTATTCAGCAACACCCAGTCAGCCTGTTCATACTGCATTTAACGGCCTAATAAAGTATGAGATGAAGGTGCGGCGCAGTGACCTTTCTAAACCTACAGTAAAAGACCTGAGAGATCCGTTCTGTTTGTACTGTTCACATTCCACAGGGACACCGCAGCCTCCTATTAAAGTCAGGAAGCCCTGAGGAAGTGCAGTTGCAGACCACCGCACTGACAGGGACTGGTGGGTCAAAGCCAACAACCTTTACTTAGTTCAGTGTACTTAAAATATAATTATGAGTAGAGCTGCACAATATATCGCCTGTTAATCGTTATCACGATATCCGTTTACACAAAACTGATTTCGTAAATGTTTGCAATATGCACATGAGTTTGTGACCAATCAGAGTGTTTCTGTCAGGGCGACCAATCACAGTGACCAATTCTTTAACCATTAAGAGCCCTGATTGTCTGAGGTGTTTTTAGAGGGCCCATTCTCTACATACTTTTTCATTATTCCCTGATATTTGATGGGTTTGAGTACCAAAAACAATCATGATTCATCGTAAACAGACTATTTTTGTTATGTCTTTTAGGCTGAAATATGTAGAGCTCTTTTCTGATTGGCTGACCTGCATCACAGCTCATCAGAAATGCTCATTAGAACTTTAGCCTGAATGGGCGGGGCTAAACCGCTGTGTGGCCGAATAAGGAGGCATTAAAATATGTGGTTTGAAAACTAAGGGGAGTGAGATGACATACATACTTTAAGTCTTTGTAATGACAGAAAAGTGATGGCCTTTTACTATACTGAATCACAATCACAGTATCTAGCAATAAAATCGCAATACAAATGTTTTGTCCATATCACGCAGCCGTAATCATGACGGATTTGTACTCCAAGTGCTTTCAAATGATCATCCTGCTTATACAAGGGCGGTGCTCAGAGACGGTTAACCGAGTTAGTGTGGTAACAGCCCGTAATGAAAACTCTGTGTGTTCAGCTGATATCAAAAAACATCTGTAGTACAGAGTACACGCATCACACCCACAGATCACAGGGTCAGGTTCCACACATCAAACAAAACAGCTTCAGATTTCAAGAACAACACAGTTCTGTCTCGCACAGTCAAGCCAGGCCAAACAGCAACAGACTAGGGCATCAGACAGTCAACCTCACACAACTGCAACTCTTACACTTGGTGGCCAAATTAAAGACGACAGTGTACTACAACCAATGTTTACTTCTTATGTGCTTTTATTTTATGTCTAAATTGACATAGAGGGTGTGTAAAAATGTACAGAAAAAAATTTGCTCATTATTTGCTGTAGCAGTGGTGGTGTTCTCTGTTCTGGACATGTCATCAGTTCATCAATAATGTCCCTGATGGCAACAAAATAATGATAATAACGAAGTGCGTTCCATTCAGCTGTTTCTTTTGATCGTTTTATGCTCAGTGATTTATCCACATGTCCTTATCATATTGCAGTCTCCCTATGCAGTCTACTAAAGATATTGATTTAAATTAAGCTAAAAAGATAAATGAGTTCCAACCACTTAGCATTCACCACCACCAGTATACTGATCACTGCCTCTGGAATCATCTGCTCCTGGTTCTTCACTGGTTCAGGACTTCAGTTAGATGCGCTTTGTTCTGCTTGAATGATTCATACGTAGGTCACTGTGTGTCTTAACAAACAGAAACATTCCTCTGAAACTGGTCAGGTTCAGGGAATGGACTGGAAATGAGAGTCTTTAAAAATCCTTCAGGAAGCCTGGAGAACTGTACAAGGAAGCCTGGAGAACTGTCCAAGTCTGGATCTCTGGAAGCAATGAGGGGGCTCAAGATTTTTGCACAGTACTGTATATGTTTCACACAGAACACACAAACACATAGTGATCTATCAAATCTAAGCATCTGGGCTCATCCTATTACAGTAAAGTGGGAGGAAAAAGAGGGGGGCTGTGATGCTTCTGCACTCAGATGACTGGGGACATTTTTTTAAGGAGTTTTAAAGCTTCTGTTAGAGGAGCGGCGCAGTGAAGCCTGTCTCACATGTCTCTGCCGCAGAGTCTCCGCAGTGCTTCAGGAGACAAGTGTGTATGGTAAGTGTGGCTGATGGGACTGAGAGGTCGGTGTCATACTGAACGGCTGCGAGGCTCCATGAGGCATCAGAGGTTTGCTAAGGAGCCCTGATGAGAACTGACAGTACAGTTAGAGAGCTCACACTTTTTTCAGCCTGTGTTTGGTGGCAGGAGCAGTATAACTGCCCAGGGTCACACACTCATTCTCTTCACACCTGTCAACCTGCTACTGAGGCAGAAAGCCAGAACAACAGCGGGAAAAACGCCAACACAAACTGTGTGTGTGTGTGTGTGTGTGTGTGTGTGTGTGAGTGTGAGTGAGTGAGTGAGTGAGTGAGTGAGAGAGAGAGAGAGAGACAGAGGCCATACCCCTAAGCTAAGCCAAACGTGTAAACATCCACAGTACTGTGCAAAAGTCATGAGCCCCCTCACTTCTTCACTTCTGCTTGCAGAGATCTAGACTTTCTTGTATATTAATGTGGTCTTGAGGAACAGTTCACCAGGCTTCCTGAAGGACCTTCAAAGCCTCTCATTTCCAGTCCAGTCCTTTTTCCTAGATGGGATTCAGAACTGTAAAAGTGAACTTTAAATTTGGACTGATGCTGTGAGAAGTGTATTTTGGTGAAATAAATTAATTTACACTCCAGCAAACATTAAACAGAAAGTGCCCATTCTGTCATGTGAACACACCACAGCACAGTGTGAGCAGCTTGAAGTTCGTCCTCTGTATTAAACCCATTCACCAAGTGAAGTGGGCAGCCAGGAACACGGCGCCCAGGGAGCAGTGGTTGGGGACGGTACCTTACACATAGGTACCTCAGCGGTGTCACTTGCAGTCTTGGGAATTGCACCCACAACTTCCTAATCGCAGGTCGGACGATCTAACCACTAGGCCACCAGGCATTTGTCATTTATTGACAACTATGTTCTTCAGACCACAAAACACTGACACATTTTTACTAGGGATGCACCGATTACAATTTTCTTGGCCAATTCTGATTATCGATTTTTTTGTAAGTGCGATCGGCCGATACCAATTTTTCCGATACCGTTTTTTTCCCCAGATAACAGAAAATTAGAGCTGCTGCATGTAGTCAACGACAACAACACAAAAAAATGGGCTTCAGCTTTTTTAATGTAACGTGGTAGTTACTTGCCCTGTTTACTGGTTACTTTTATATTAGTAAGCAATGATAGTGGTAGCTCTACAGCAAATACTAACAAAAATCTAATTTTCTTTAATATAAAGTTTTTTTTTCATAACAAATTTTCTTTACAAATTTAAATAAATAAAATGTAATACATAAAGATATAAATAAACTTCCCAAAAAAAGATTGGTTTGAAATCGGCAATACGTACGACTGATCAGGCCAAAAATCGTCCGTTTCCGATCACTGGCCGATCGATCGGTGCATCCCTAATTTTTATATCCCAATTTGTGCCTGAATAACAATGAAGCTCACAAAACAGGCACCAACAGCTTTATTGCTAAAACATTCTGAGGCGGTTTAATTTGGAGGCAGCTGAGCAGAAAGATGATGCTTCAGCATTAAATAACACAGGTCAACATTTTTTTTTGGTAATCATCAGAAACCACAACACACTTTTTCTAAACCAGTTTTTCATGCTGATTTCAGACCTGCTTCAGTTTTTTTCAATCACATCAACTTTTTGAGTGTTGAGTAATATTAGATCTGCAATAGACTTGCATGCGTTTTTTATTAAAGCGCAGCACCAATCAAGAACTGTTTCAATATTTTCAGTGTGAAGTCAGACAGGCCACACTGTGG
>JBBPDE010000155.1:1012713-1025198 GCA_037974605.1 Nannopetersius ansorgii | reverse complement strand
ATATATAACCTAATAGTAGCTTATTAGTAGCTAAGCCAAATTATGATGGTCTGAACACAGCTATATTTACAAAATATGATACAGATATGAAAGTATTTCATTAAATATTATACAATATTTCTCAACAAGAAGTATTCAATCAATCGATGCATGTGTGAATTTTGCTTTTTTAATTGTCAGTCAATAAATACTACAGCCTTCTACAATCCAAACCACATCCAGCTCAAGGTGGTGCAGACTTGTGATTTAGGACACAGTATGACTGTAAGCTCTAAAATGATCTGAATTTCACCTCTACCTCCGTTTTATGCCTTTTTTTTCACCTTTTTGTGTAAAATGACTGCCCTCAGCGTTCAGCTCCAAAGATTATTTTTATTTTATAGTTCGTACTGTGATTGATTTTGTTATGCACTTTTAATTTTATTTAAAATAAGCAAAACTGTTACCCTTTATGCCTCTATTGCAACGTAATAGCATTTCACTGAATCTTCATTGAATTTCCTTCCTGCAAACGACCCCTGGATTTCAGGAACGACTTGCTGTCCACAGAGTCAAGTGGTGGATTTATAAGTGGGCCAATCTATACAAGCCCTAAAATAGTTATGAGGCCTGGGACATATATATTTAAGCATTTTCCTCCAGAATCAATCATGTTCTATGATTCTGTAATGTGAAGGGCACTGCCCTTCACATTAGCAGACATCCATAATGATCATCGACAGGTTAAAACAGACAGTCCAGTCTTTTACCCTCAGAACTCAGAGTGTATCAGGAAACTCTGATTTCAGTAAATATAAACAGTGTAAAACAGTCTAGAACCGGTGTTTGTTCTCTTCTCCTACACTCTTGTCATTTGCTCTTTCGGTGCGCCGCCACTCAGCCACTCTCTGGAGCCCCTCCCTCTGTGGGTTTTCCCCACCTACTTGTGGGAGGAGACTATCCTGAAAGTTCTCCTGTGCTCGTGCTTTTTATGCTTGTTTCTAAAACCTAAAATACAAGAAAATGTCTTTCTTTGTTTTTCTTCATTACATGTTTGCCTGACACCTGACACCTCGAGCACCAGTGCAAACCAGGGGAACTTCCTTATTAGGAGTTGTTTTGCCACATTCTAAGAGTTAATTCCACGCCCGTCATCTTCTGGAGTTGTTCCTGAGGTTCACAAAAAGTGAGGGAAGCTGACAGATTAGTCGATCCATCTCTGGATACAAAGGAAATGGATGACTGACATATGAAAAGGAGCTCACATCCAAATCATGACTTTAGCATCAGTCAGTCAACCAAATGCCACATGCTTCTCAATTATAGAGGAATTTCAGAAGCTAGATAAACCAGCATGGCTCCTCACATGTCTTTGGGGCTGAGAGACAGGGAGTCCAATCACGACAGAACGCCAATAAAAGCCTCAACACCTTTAAGTCCACCTTCCATAGTTCATAATTGGACAAAACATACTGCACTCCGGATATAAAACAGAGACATGTAAAATGTGCATATTCACATATTTACAACTTTGGAGGAATATGAGACCCCTTGTTTAGCTTAGGCACTGGTCACACACTGATGGGGATCCATGCACACACAAATCAACACCTATCTGATCTCAAGCCAAAAAGTCCTTTGTGGTAAAGGGGCAGAAACTGCATTAGCTGAGGCCCCTTAACTCCTAACCTTAGGATTTTCTGACGATTGTGACCTTTTCAAAAAACCCCAGCGAGTGGATTTTGAGGCACAATTAATTATGAGCATGGAGGGGAACAGTATTCATCTTTAATCCCCCACAGAGCCCTGGGATCGGGACAGTTTTCAACAAAAGGGCTCGAATTGTCTGGAAAGTTGACCTGCGGGCTGTGGAATGTAATCCTCCACTCCTGGGGTTCTGCTAAAAGTCTCTCCGCTTTGACTTTAGCAAAGTCAACAGCCCTGTTCTCAGGTCAAACACATCGCAGGTCCCTAGACAGGCGGGAGGATCCAGCAGAGGATGTTACTGAAACTTCCGATGGCTCCGGAGGGAGGGGAATTGATCGACAGCGCTTGTCCTGCAGGCTTGGGGAGAGAGACGCTGATTGCTCGACCCATCAATCAATTACCTGCCATTGTCATCGATCAGACGAGGCATTAAGCCGGAGCTTTGATCAGCAACTATGACCCCGTCACACACGAGAAGGAAGATGAGACAAGGTAAGCAAGACCATGGCTGCAGAATGAATAAAGTAAAGCCCGACACTCTCAAGATGTTACACTTTCAGAGCACTTTTGTTACTCAAGATTCAGATTCAAGATTCGTTATAGTCATACAAGTAAAACACGCAGTCAAATGACCTTTTATGATTGTGCGAAAATTAAAAATAAGAATTTTAAATAAGAATTTAAAAAACAAATCCAAAATAAAATGTAAAAACTCAAACAGGAGCTAAAGGTAAAATATGAAAGCTAAATTAAAGTTAAGTGAAAATTATTCAAATGATAAAGAACATCACAATGTTCTGTTTTGAGAATGCTGTGGATATTAATAATATAATCCGAAAGGGCTACAGGTTAAAAAGAAAAGAAAACAAGGCAAGCATTAAAAAATAGAAAGATTATTAAATATTTATAACAGAAAGATTTAAATAAACATCTAAAGGGGAGAACCCCTCTTGTCAGTACTTCTAGAAACCTGACAAACTGCTTGAAAAGAATAGACAGTTTGTATGAACTACATAAATTATACACTAACAAGTAGCTGATTGGATGCCAACCCATGTGCTATTATCTCATTTTCTTTAACCATCATCATCTGATTTCCCCCTTTTCCTTCTTCAATAATTCATTTTTGAAATTGTAAAATTATAAAATACATAGTAATTTAGCATCTGCAAAAATACAATATTTAAGAATGAAAATAAATCTCTAAATTACTATATACAGTAACCCCTCAATTTTACGTGGATCAGCATTCGCAGATTCAGTCTAACGCAGATTTTTCTGAGAACCGAACTAGAAGTAGAAGAAGAAGAAGAAGAAGAAGAAGAAGAAGAAGAAGAAGAAGAAGAAGAAGAAGAAGAAGAAGAAGAAGCTGCTGCAGCATGTAGCATGACTTCTCCGTGTCTTGTCCTCGTATTTTAGTGTTTTAACCCCCCCCAAACAGTAATCTCAGTTTATTTAGTATTAGTAAGCTGTGCCCTGTCTAAACTCGTGAGTAGAGAGAGTTATTTCAACATTTCTTTTGTGTACGAGTGTTTGTCTTCGCTATTCGCACGCTGTTAATGCTAATGTTTTTTTAAGCAATAAAGTTTTCTGATTGATATTATTTAGTTACCTTTATATTTTCTTTAAGGGTAATGCATTAAACTGAGTTTAACACGAAATTAAAGTATTCTGGGAGCATATTTGGGGGCATATTTAGGGTTTACACAATAAAAATTGACATTTTAGGCATTTTTCTTTACCAAAACACAACAATACGATTTTTCACTATATGCAGGTGCTCTTGGGACGCAACCCTGCAGAAAGCAGGGGATTACTGTATTATTATATATGACTTTGTTCTGTGAGGTTTCATACGTTGAACTAGACAATAATAATAAACAATAGCATATTCATAAAGTATTAATTGGTTGTGATTTAATATTTTCAATTGAACTTTTCTCGAGCTGACCTATAAATAATCTGTGCTAAATCCAAACAAACTAATTATGCTCTCTCTAAAATTTAACTAGGCAAAGAAACATTTCTGCATCCAGTTAACAGTTCTATATAAAACTAATGCCTTTAACTCTCAGAAGAACCAATTTTTATCCAAACATTCACTCATTATGTGAGCAGCCTGTCCTAAGCAGGGTTGCTGCAGTCTATTCAAGATTCAAGATGTTTATTTGTCATGTACACAGTTACACGCGCACAGTGTGCAGTGAATTGTAACCTTGAATTAACCCGGACTGTAACTCTATCCTAGCACTCATAGGGAATCACACTCGATGGGTCACCAGTCCATCACAGGTCAGCCTCACAGACAAACACACTCACAATCACAATCTAGAGGCAATTTAGAATCTGCTATAAACCTGACATGCCTGTCTCCAGACTGAGGGAGCTCTCGATGGAAAACAACCCAGACAGGAGGAGAACATGCAAAACCCACACAGAAAAAAAACCCCTGCTGCGAATCAAACCCAGAACCCCTTCTCACTATGATATTCAAGATTTAAATTCTTTAAAACATGATGTCTTCTATCATAACTATGCAGATGACACTTGTATCTATCAGCTATTTCACCCAGTGACTTTGGTCCAATAGATTTACAGTGTCTGTGCCTTGATAAAGTACATAATTGGATGCATCTAGACTCTAAGTAAATAAAGACAAAATGGAGATCATGGGGCATGGATGGCCTAGTGGTTAGGGTGTTGGCCTTGCTATCAGAAGATTGTGGGTTCAAATCCCAACTACTAGTGTCCCCACTGAGGTACCCTTGATTTAAAGTACCGTACCCACACACTGCTCCCCGGTGCCCCTTGTTGGTGGGAGCCCCCTGCTGCACTTGGGTTAAATGCAGAGAAAGAATTTCTCATGGTTTACATTGTGCTGTTGTGTGTTCACGCATAATTATAAGGGTTAATAAATGAAATAAAAATAATGTTTGGGCATAAAGATGGAAGATACATTCTCAGTGCCCACCTGGAATCTAGACCACTCGAAACATCTACCCATATAAAACATCTTGGCGTGGGCATGGATGGAGATCTTTGGGCAAAACAGCTAAATGTTGCAACGCTCAAAAGTCCACTTGTAGCTCCAGTTGATTCAAAATGCTGCTGCTAGAATTTTAACCAAAACCAAGAAAAGAGATCACCTCTCTTCAGTTCTCAGATACCTGCACTGGCTACAAGTTCAGGACAAAACAGATTTCAAAGCATTACTCATCATGTGCCAGAACCTCGATGATTTGAACCGTTAATCCATCTCTGATATGTGAGATGTTCATGAACCTGGTGGGTTTCTTAGATCTGCAGGAGCTACTCAGCTAGTGGCGAAAAGATCTGAAGCTAAACCTGGTGAAATGGCGTTTATCCACTATGCTGTCCAACCAACAGTCCATCAGTATCAGATCTGCATCGAGTGGAGCTTTCAAAAGTTGATAAACCTGCATTAAATATCTGCACTTCCACTGCACCTTCAGTCTTCTTTTAATGATTTTCTGTCTTTTGGTTCTTCTATTCTTTATATTTTTTCGGTAAAGCACACTGAATGACAACGTGGTGTTTAAATTCAATTCAATATTGTTTATATAGTGCTTTTTACAACCAGGTTGTCACAAAGCAGCTTTACAGTGTCCAGGTTCGAGCCCCTAGTGAGCCAAAGGCGAGGAAAAAACTCCCTAAAGCTGGAGGAAGAAACCTCAGGAGGTACCAAGATTCAAAAGGGGAACTCGTCCTCCTCAGGTCGACCCAGAGAGAAATAAATAAACTTGACACACAAAGTTACAGAAGTAGAGCATGTAGTGAAATTCGCACAACCTGCAATAAAGTTATCAAATAATTTAAATTTGTAATTTAAACAAATATTTTAAATGTTACAAGCAGAAGCAACATCTGTACACTGTGCAGAATGTAACAGATTAGGAAACAGCACTAAATTATTATTTAATGTGCACTTAACTGTGTGGTTGTATTCACCTATTAAAGAGGGAACAGACCAGTACTTACATTACTAATACTATCACAAACTAGTCCAGGACATCCATAATTATGCAAGTGTTCAGATACTGTGGTATTATATCTGCAATAACGCCCACCCTCAAACAAAAGTGTGACCAAAAGTGTGCAAAAGGCATTAAGACTGTATTGTTAATTCTCACATCCAGAGTAATTTCCCTTCGGGGTAATTTTAGAAGATAAAAGACACCCGATCAATCTGCGTAATTTCTTCCTCATTCCATTAGGATAAAGAGAAGAAAGTTAACACTGCAGGAAGTGGGTTATGGAAAGTAGTGCTGAGGGTAAAGCGACGGTGGTCGAAGGAAGGAATCCAAACGAACAGCTCTAGTTGCGTTTGAATGATGACCGTGAGTTATTTTTAACATCTTGACTGTTCTAATGCTAATCGTTGAGTAATTCAACCCCTGCATTGTGCATGCAAACACATTCCTTTTCATTTTTGCTTCAACAATTGTTTGGGTGCTGATTGGCCAACATCATACCTTTTATTATTTCGAGTCTTTGACCTTCACGATGCTAATTTTTGACTTAAGCACTTGGGGGAATGAGACTGAAGCTACAGTGGAGGACATTTACACTTCAGGAGCTCTATTATCAATATGATAATAGTGACACAAACAAGTCAAAATGCTGTTTTGCATCTCTCTGGAGTCATAAAAAAGGACTTTCATGCTTCGGAGGAGAGGGCATGTGCATTTTTAATGCCGTTTCCAAATATGAAGACGCAACAAAAAGACCTTGAGAAGAAACGAAGGTAAATAAAGCAAAGAAAAAACACCTCAGCTTAACAATGCACGCCTGTCATGGAAATAAGAATATATCGTTATAATTACGCCTTTGTTCCAGCACAAAGACCGGAACAACCACCAGAGCTTTGATTTCATCCACTATGTCAGCGTCAGCTGTCTCAGCCCTCATGGCAGACTGATTACTAAATGACTTCAGTGCATTCAAAGCCAAGCTTAAGTGCAAGTGCACGTCTACTGGATTCTCACTTAATCAAACCAGTAATCAAATAAAAGACTTGTGTTTCACATCTTACATCTTCTGCTTTAGAAAATGACAACACAACAGAGATGGAATTGCATAATGGGTTTTGTGCTGAGTTTTGCAGATTTCCTGACAGTTAAAACAGACCAAATGATCTGTGTAGATGATTTTTCACCTCAATAATACTGTACCTTAAAGCCTTTTGGAACTCTTCCTACTATGAACATGCACAACTTCAAGGCAAGAAACTACAGGTGAATGTGGTAATATTTCATTTTGATAATAACTGAGGATTTTTTGTATTAGAAGTTTTGTAAAACGCATCACATTTAGATCAACAAAATCTAATTAAATCATAAGTTAAACATTTTTTTTTAAAAATCAAGCAAAAATCATTGCTCTCAGCTTGGCCTTCGCTTTACATGATAGTGAGGTGCCCATCGGGTGCCCATGACCTGCACCGGGTCAAGTGCCCTTAGATTGTTGCTGAAACGCACAGAATTTTACGGGCGGGTCAGTCATTATATATGGGTGGGTAGCAGATCAACAGTATTAAAGCCAGCAAAAGTAACATATAAGCAAAAATATCTATGCATTTGACTATCATGTACACATTGTCATTATTACAGCATGTTCACTGCACACAGAAAAAGGGCCAACCGGTCACTTACTCCACACACAAAGGCTCCTGGGAGGCCAGTCCTGACGTGCGTTTCTAATTTGTGAGCAATTTATCACGGGTACGGGTGGGTAAGGGGCAGGTGCGGATTTAATTTGGATATAATCATGGGTGAACGGGCAGGAATGGAGCTGTACTGTGCGGGTGCAGGTCTCCAAAAGTGGACCTGTGCAGGAATCTGGCCCATGACCCTGTCACTGGATGACTGGCTTTACTTCTTTAGATCACTTCTGGTAGATACTGCATACCGGAAACACCCCACAAGACCTACTGTTTTGGAGATGCTCTGACCCTGTTGTCTAACAATCACAAATTAGCCCTTGTCAGAGCTGCTAGGATCTTTACATTCACCCTTTTTCTTGCTTCCAACACACCAACTGTCTGTTCATTTGTATGGTCTGCACATACAGCCAACAACCACAGGCTGTGAGGCCTCAACACACACCCTGAAACACCAGAGCGAGTGCACAGCCGAGCTTTCACATTATCTAAAAGGCGTAATCGGTGTACAAAGGAATAAACAGAACCACCAAAGTCTATGTTGAACTTTAACATGGGCTCTCCACTCTACCTGCCAGATCTGCTTCTATTGGCGGTGGGCCAGTTCTGGTGTTCATGTGATTAGTGTAGACACGTTCTGTAAGGCTGAGAATGGTGTTGGGTTGTTCTAGTAAATTTCTATCACACACATCATTAGAATTGTGCTACTGTAGCTCTTCTATGGGATGAGATTGGGCGGGCTAGTCATCTTTCCCACATGCATCAATGCGCCCATGACCCTGTTGCACTGGCTCACTGGTTCACTGGCTATCCTTATATATATATGTATGTGATGGAATCTACAGGTAATGAGCTTTTCACTGATTTATGAAGGGAGACAGGAGGTTAAGCCTTCATTAGAATTGCTACATTTTGGAAAATATACACAAAGGGACTGAACGCAGGAAATTACATGTTCGACTTTGCTGGGTCAAAACAGTCCTTCCTCTCTGTATTGTCTTCTTGCCTAAAAGATGCAATCTCTGGGACATTACGAGCACCAGAACTCTCTGGAAGAGGCATAATGTCCTAACAAAGCACAAACAGCAGCTTTCAAAGTGATGAAGCGAGTCCAAAATGACATCACTAATTTGGGTGTGTGTTCAGAGCAGGTGGAAAATGAGGGGCTGGAAAAAAGGAGCCATGTGCTTCAGGACAGGCTGTTCACGAGAGCAGAGGCTGATCAGTGTAGCATGATGAACAGGCTGGCGGTGTAAAGATACCCAGGCCTACACACACATGCGAACACACCCACACCCACACACACACACACACACACACCTTCTCTGGCTTCCACCCAAGATGCTGCAGATTCATCATGGCCACGGAATTGAGTCATTACTAACAGAATTCCACCAAACAGTGAAAACGCATAACTTTCCCTCAGGCATCGTCCGGCACGTCAGAAAAACCTCGCTCCTTTTGTTCTCGCTGCGTTCTTCTGTTATCACAGACTTCAGCAGAGAATGAGCACTGAACCAGAAAATGAGGAAAAATGAGATCTTGCATTAGATCTGAAACAGGGAGATCAAAAAATCTCAAAAATGGGTTTGGAAAAACGTTTTTTTTTTTTTCTCGAAAGGATCACATGTCCCAAGGGCACCACCATGAAGATCTTTGACTGAAAATGGATCTGAGAGGCAGATTGCCAACACTGTGCTTTAGCATAAATACTGAGCGCTGTATCTGAGACAATGCAAGACCGAACATCAGAAAAAGAAAGGAGATAATGGTTCTCTGATCACATTTCAGGAAAGGATCTCTTTATGAAGGCAGTGGTGGTGCTTCCTTGGAGGCTTGATGGCCAGGGTTGTGTTAACCGTTTTATATGATATTGGCTGTTGCAATATTGATGGCGCAGTGCAAATGCAAATGAGGATCGTGGTCCAACACAAACAGTGCAAGGCGATACAAATGCAAACACAACTACATCGAGTGCAATAACAGCATGCAATCCTGAGGGAAAGAAGTGCAAAAGACTGTCAAGGCAGTACCGGTACTCACCGGGACCGGTGAGTGCTGTGTCAGATACAGTATTATAGCAGCCAAATAATTAAACTACCAAAAATCTAAAGATAACGTAGGAATACACTAGTAAATCATGCAAAAACAGTCATTAAAACAGCCACACAGGATTTTGAGAATGACTATTGATGCCCAGGTTCCTTAATACCGAATATTTGAAAGCAATAAAAGTTTTGCCTGGCCAGTGCATGGCATGAAGTATCCTTTGAGTACTCTATATTGTATTTTCTGTGTATCATGCAGTTGCCGTAACTACTCAGCTACTCTTATCTGCTCACAGATCAGAGTGACTCACTGTCCAGTGACACTGGCTCTCAAATATGAAATACGTCCTTAATATGGATCTCCTCATAAAAGCCTCGCTTTTACACTTATCCATGAATGCTACCTTTTCAGTTTTGTGCCCACATGAATGCTGGTGTCTGTGCTTTAAATAGCCATTTTCCTCAATTTTCCACATCCATTAATTAGCCCATAAAAAGCACATAAAGGACCTAAAAAGCCTATCATATACAGTAGATTCAGATTGTATGAGAGATGGCAGAAAAACCTTCATCTTCATTATTGCAGCATTGTGACTGGTGTCAGAGCAGCCAGTGAAAGAAAATCCTGAAAGGAAATAAGCTTTATTGTTAACTCAGATGCAGGTGGTGTTATGTCCATTAACTTTTAAAATTCTAGAGCGAATTCTAGTAATATGGTGAAAATTGGGTTATATTACTAAATGTGCGTTATAGTACTAAATATGTGTTTGCCATAAAAATCCAACATCCTTGAAAGAGAACAATTGGTCATTTAAATCAAACTGTTAGTTATTCTTTGTGCTTTGGCTGTCATTCGGGACTGTTTTTCTCTTTCAAAAACATAGGAGCTCCAGCAAATCATCCTTTTCTAGTTCTGTTACCTGCTGTATTGCATATTTCAGTACATTTTCTAATGTCGCTCATTGAAATGACATTCCACGTGGCCAGTATTTTCACTGTTTATCGGCAGCAGCTCAGACTGGAACGGCTCTGTCCTGAACAAAACAAGCAATAATAGGCAAGCAACATAAAATCAGTAACAAATATGTAACAAAAAGCAGTAACAAATATGCTTTTGTTACTGCTGGGGATAAACACAGTCATATCCTGCATGGGTTCCTCTGAATACGCTGCTAATTTTAATAAGAAAAGACAAAATCAATGAATTGAGCTGGCTACCCTAACATCAACGTTTTACCTGATAATTGACTATTCAAGTGACAGCACTGGAGCTGATGGGCTATTATTTGTGTAGTGATACTGAAGATGATGAGGCACGCATCTGTCAATCTGACTGACAGTGTATTAGAAAATAGACTTTCTGTTCATTGACTGCTACTCAAAAAAGCATAAACAGACAACATGCAGCGGCGAATCCCAGTGTGAGGCGCGTCACTCACGACCCAAATCAAGATTAGCAGGATGGAAAAGTGTGTCCACTGTATCATTTCCACTGTCAGCTGGATGAGGCCAACAGGCGAAATTACCTTTACGACAAAAGGGGCCATTAGAATTCATCAGGAAACATCATGTCACTCCATCACAGAAGGAAAACAAAAGCAAGACAAAGAGCAGCAGCGATAGACTCTGGCATGGTTTTCTATCAACTTCTATTAACTGGGCTGGCATTGTAACAAATCTGTGGCTTTGTCAAAGTCAGTTGGCTCAGAGGAGATCTATATGAGGCGGGTGGGGGTGGTGGTGGTGATGGTGAGGGGGGGGGTCGATTGGAGGACTAGCACAAAGTTCGGCACAATTAATTACTGTCAAACACGCATGAAACACATTCCGAATGGACGACCTTGACCAGACCTCGCGCTGAGCTCAGACAGCTGGAGAGGCTCACACACACACACATGGGTGTGTTCTGTAACACAGTAGCACGCGAAAGTCAGACGGCACACCCGTGAGAATGCACAGGAAAAGCTGGATGCTATTAATAACAGTGGACCTTCATCAAAGCGCAAGCCTGGGGAGCAGTGTCTGGACCCACATTTGATCTTCTAGAGCTGCGCTCTCGTTAATCATGCAACAGTAAGTGTACGATCCTGGAGGTCGGGCTCATCAGCAGAACCGGCCCATGGATCATTAGGAACAGGAGCACATGCTTGAGACGAGAACAAGAGGAAAGGAACACATCAGCAAAGACCATCTCCACCTCGTTTAACAGTAATCAGTAAGGCAGCAACAGTTTCAACACAGTATCGCAAAGAAATTTAAAACCATATCAGCAATATCTATGTCTATATTTTTTTGTAAAGTGTGCTCTCTTAAACTATACTGTTGTGTTATATTGCTTTTGCTGCTCTTATGTTTGTTCTGTATGTATGTACCTCTGACTCTTATCATTATTTAGCTGGTCTTAAATTCACATACAGTTGCTGGGCTCCTATTCAACAATAAACCCAGTTCTCTCAACAATACCTAGCACATCCAAACCTTAAACAAACAATTAAGTATGTCAACTTTACTAACTGAACATGACCTGTGTAGTTTGACTATAGCTCATCTTTAGCAAAAGGAATTTTTTTCCAGGACATTTAGCTTTTTCTGTCACTTTTATGCACTTTATTTGACTAGAAAATCAGTCAACTCCTTTCCAGGATATGTTGGAATCCGTTCACAGAAGCTACTGCATCCCATCAGAGTGAAGAGGTATTTTTTTTAAACTGCAGTGATCATTAATTGCTAAAAGTTACCACTAAAAGAATTTCACCTTTAATTTTGTTAAACTAACCAAATTACTTTACAACATTTAATGAATTCTGCAGTGAGTCAAACCGTTGATTGATATTCCACAGCTTTTGATTTTTCTGCTAATCAGGACTTAATTCACTGTCTTTTCATCAAATCACTGATATTGGGACAAAACCTTCAAGTCAAAAAACCCTCAAAGATTTTCTATTTCTATTGGTCCATTCGGGAAATTTCAATACAGTGTAAAAGGTGGCAGGTATTTTTCAAATTTTAATGAACAAAAAAAATAATAAAATGTGTTAATAATATGTTTTTACACAATAAAGCTAGCATTT
>JBBPDE010000155.1:987906-998713 GCA_037974605.1 Nannopetersius ansorgii | reverse complement strand
TATGCATCCATTATCTACCCCTTTGTCTCGCACTTGGGGTCGTGGGGGGGCTACTCTATATACGAAGCAGAAAATACTCTACACAAAATACACTACACAATTACACAACTGCTAGATATAAATAATATAAATAAATACCTTATTGTTAAGTGAATCACAGGCAACACAAACAGTGGTCAGGAGTCCGGAAACTCTGATTGCAGTTAGAATTCTGTATTGCTGTTTATGGTTATAGATTTAGCTAATTGTTGACTGTACATCTGAGGCCTGCATCTTCTGAACCAGTCACAATTATGCCTAATTCAGAAGTCGACAAGAGCTACAAATGTGTGGAGTAACTGCAGTCACATTGCATGTCACAAAATTGGGCAAAATCAGCATAAAAAAGCAAGTTTTATTTTAAAGTGGGGCCTGCATAGAGTTCAGTGTTTAAAGCATCATCCATCACAATATCGGCCTGATGTCAAGTCTATATCGTTATCCTCACATATTTCAGTACAGCAGAGAACACTGTAACACTCTTTATATAAATGTTTTAATGAAAAAATAGAGCTTTTCCCCTGAAACTATGATCAATCATGTCTTTCCGAAAGGTCTGGCCGCACTCCTGAATTATAAAATGTCTCAAGTAAGGCCCCAGTAGAATGCTATTCAGAATGCAACCTGCATTCATTTGCTGTAGAGTGTCTGTGCTCCTTTAATCATGCTCTCTAAATGCATGATAATTTCCCTCCATCAACACTTTTCTGACAGCCTGATACCATTCACGACCTATAAAGGGCTCCAAAACTGCTGCTGTTGGTGGGCTTCTTCATGATGAATACATCAAAATTTTACCACTTAATTACCAGTCACGGAAGGCCGGCGAATCAGACGTTGCCTGAGAACCTGTGTTTTGGGCCGGTTAGCACAGACGTGTGTGGGTTATTGAGTGGGCCTCTAATAATTCACAAGGTGAACAGGATTTTGTCCAGCATGTAAAGCGCGGGAGTGTGGGAGTGCGATAACGTTGCACGGTCCAGGCGGTAGACGTCCTCAGATGGACCGAAAACACTGGGAGAGGCAAATGCGGCAGCTGTGACCTTTCATTTCATAGGTCATGTAATAAAAATGAATTAAACAGGAGGGGCGTATTGACTCGTTCGTCCTCTGCCTGCCAGTGGGGGCTATTATAGTCAGTCTCGCTTCCTTTCCTACTTATTGGTCACGTGACGTCTCGGCATCCACGTGATACTGGTCAGGGGAATTATACCGTTCAGGGCAAATTATAACTCCTCGTGAATAAAGAATCGTCTAGAGACGGTCTGTTAGTGTCCAATAATCAATAGAGATACACAAATGTCTGCATATAAATACACAACATGGTGCCTGTACTGATTCCCCGTAAATATGGTAATCCCCCGCTTTTCCCAGGGGCTATGTACCAAGAGCACCTGTGCTGTTGTGTTTTGGTCTATTTTTCTAGTGTAAACCCTAAATGTGCCCCCAAAATATGCTCCCAGAACACTTAAATTTCGTGTTACACTCAGTTTAATGCATTACCCATAAAGAAACTGTAAAGGTAAATATAATCAGAATTAGAAAAATGTATTGCTTAAAAAAACCCATTAGCATTAGCAGAGTGTGGCGAGCGAAAACTGAGAGCATCACGCACGTCCATCCTAAAGCTCAGAGGTGGCGGCTGTACAGCTGTGCAGTGAGGGAGGTCCTGTGGTGTGGAAGAGAATGAATGGACAGAGCTGGTGTGTGGAGCAGCAGCAGGACAAGCAATCAGAAGACTTTAATAAACTCAGGGGGAATTCAGGGGATAAAGTGACACGTGGATAGCTGTAATAAGACACAATCTGACACGCTGGCAGGCCCAGCACACGACCACCTGTGAACGGATCTCAGAAATAAATCCAATAAAATGTCCTTAGACTTGGTATTATTCCAGACCAGGGACAGGACAGCATGTCTATTTCTTATCATAACTGGAATTGTCACAGTATTGTAAAAATACACCCAAAATACAAAAAAAAAAAAAAAACCCAAATCCTTCATCACAGGTACACTATAGGCTCTTTTCCACAGGTCTACAGGAACAGTGCTGTACCTAAACTGTACTGTGTGGGTATTTAAGTTATATGACCCTTTCCAGTGTATCTCAGTCCAGTAACAGAGTAACAGGCTCAATTCTCTCCACAGTTTCTGGCCGGCCCTCCCAAAACCATGTCCATTGTTTTGAACTGAGTTTTTCTGTCAGAGTCGCTTTTTTTTATTGTGGTCTTTTATTATTTATCTTGTTTGAGTTTTAATTTTGTTTGAGTTTTAACCCTTTGTATGTTGTGATGGCAACGTTTTGACCAATCAGAAAGCAGTGATGCAGTCAGCTCAGCTGCGGCTCATTTTCAGCTCTGCCATCGAGCAGCATGGGTTACTTTATTTATAATGGGGAAACATTTGTTCGCTGTATGGCGCTGTTTCTAGTGCCAGTGGAAAAACGTCATATAGGCCAGTTTATCAGACCTAGATTAAGACTAAGCATAGACTAAGAAGAATTTTCAGTGGAGATTCACCAGCATTGCACCGTAGCATCATATCCTGGATCCCAGAGTTTGTAGACATCTGCTCATTTGTCCCTTCTGAAATCAAGAGTTTTAAATGGGGTATTTGTCCCGTTTGCTGCAAGAACCCCCTCTACTGTTCACTGGAAGGTTGTTGGAACATCTATGAGGATCTGATTGCATTCAGCCATGAGAACATTAGTGAGATCAGGTACTGATATTGGATTAGTTCTGCATCACAAACATCACTCCAAGTCATCCCAAGAGTGTTGAATGGGGCTCCAATACAATTTCGTTGTTCCACAACCCAAAGCCGGCGGCTTCCTCTAGCCGAAGCCTGGCACTGAGAACGGTGACCTTAGGCTCGAGTGCAGCTGCTCCACAGCACAATTAAAACTAAAACAAGAAATGTAATTAAAACCCATTCAAATTAAAAAGATTTCCTGCAGGAAATGAAGTGTTTGCAGGGCAGGAAAAATAATAATGGTTCTGTGAAATGAGTCTCATAACTCCTTCCTTTCTATCAGAAAAGCCAGAAACAAACAAAGAAAGAGTGAAAAAGAAGACAAAAGCCAAGAAGAAAAGAAAGAAAAGGTGGAAAGAAAGAAATAAGGAAATATCAGAGAGAAAGTAAGCGAGGACAGGAGAAATGAGCAATGGAGAAAAGTAAGGTGGAAAATATAAAATGAAGGAAATTAATAAGAAAGAAATGCAGGAAGGAAAAACAAGGTAGGAACAAAAAAGTCTAAAGAGCTCTAAGATAATATTAAAAAAATATTTGATGACAAAACTATTTTAAATGCCAAGGCTGAGGAATAAAAACAGACAGGATGAATAAAGAGAAGAACTTTTAATGAAAGAAATGCAAACAAGTTTTACTGACAGGCTGCAAAGTGTCTAAAGATACAAGGAGTCTAGATAAAGGAGCTCCACCCACTCAGCATTCAGCACCACCAGTATACTGATCACCGCCTGATCATCTGGAATCTTCGGCTCCTGGTTCTTCACTGGTTCAGGACTTCAGTTAGATGCTCTTTGTTCTGCTTGAATGATTCATTTGTAGGTCACTGTGTGTCTTAACCAACAGAAACACAGAAAATAGTGTTTTTGCACCAACAAAGTGATTCAAGTGTCTAAGAAATGAGGGGGTGGATCAAGATTTAAACACACCACTATATATAAACAATACTGACTGCATAATAAAAAGAAGAAGAACACCAAAAAAAGGGAATAATAGAGAAAACAATAAAGCACATGTATTGCAGGAAACACAAAACTGTTATCAGCATTAATTATCATGATAATCATAATAAGTAAAGGATTTTATACCTTGAGGTATTAAATTGATACAACTGATTACTACCGAGGCTCATTTCACTAAACCTCGAATAATGGAGTATGTAACTAAACTTAAACGCTATGCTGTGTCAGGCTGTAGTCAACAAGCACTCTGAGTGATCTAAATTAGAGAGCTCTCAGGGATGCTTTGCTGTCCACCCTGGCCAGTCATTTCACACTCGACTTGTCAGCGCCTGCACTCTTCATTTGGACGGTGTGGAGCCGTGGGGAACTTTTGGACAGTTTTTATACAGGCCCTGTTGAACCGCGGGCTATTAGAATTTTGAAATCTCTATTTGCCTGGACCGGCAGAGCATCAGTCGGACGACGAGAACAATAATGGCAGCTGACACGGCTGACCTTTCCCATTAAAAGAGCCAAGCTGGTTAATACTGGCTGCCTCCACATCTCATTAGCCAGCTCAGCACCTTGTGTGCAGCTGCGCTTAGAGCCTGAACCCCCAACTTCTACTAGAACTTTGTAATTAATTTTTGCCCATTATTCTGTGTGTATGTGTGTGCTAATGTGGCTCAAACACACACACAAACTCACACACAAACACACACACACACACACACACACAAGGAAAGGATGTTGTGGTTTGCTACTGATTAGAGAAGCTCAGGCTGTGACAGTCAGGGAGGAAGTTGGGGGCTAGGGGACTAGGGGGCTGAGGGGCTAGGGGGCTTGAAAACCAAAATATATTAATATGCAGCACACCTAGAAGCATAACACATCAAAAGCACCAAGGTTAAATGAACCCCTTTTGTGTCACACCAGTTAGGTTGAATAAAATAGCTAATTAAAAAAATCTAATTCACACAATTTCCCACTTGAACCAAACGTAACCGATCAAACAAGAATTTTACTTCTGTAGTTGAGAGTTGACACCTGAAACATTTCTGTAAACAAAACCTGTCCCCAGCTGCTAAAACCACATCAAGCTCTTTATTAAGACAGACTTGGTTGTGGTTTAGGACTCAATATGACGTACAGTGAGCAACAAAAATGAACAAAACGTCACTGTTACAGGCAGCTAGTTATAAGGCTGGACCACCTTAAGGCTGGAGGAGACTGATCTTGTACCACATTTCTCTGTATTTATTACAGTGGCCACTATAAAAGTTAATGATTGAGTGTCTACTTCTGTTGCAATTTGTGCAATTCATTCTAAAAAAAAAAACAACCTTCAAAAATTATATTTAACTTTAATGAAAAAATATTTTAAATATTACTGTTCAATTTATATATACAACAACCCCCTACTTTCCGCGGGGGTTACGTTCCAAGAACACCCGCATATAGTGAAAAAATGTGTTTGTCTAAAAATGCCCATTTTTTTATTATAAACACTAAATGACCCCAAATCTGCCCCAGAAAACTTTAATTTCATTTTAAACTCAGTTCAATGCATTTCCCTTAAAGAAAATGCAAAGGAAAATAAATAATCAGAATCAGAAAACTTTATTAGCATTAGCGGTTAGCATTAACAGCGTGCATAGACTTGTACAATGACTCGTTGAAATGTTTAGAGAGGGCACAGCTTACTAATACTTAAACTGAGTTGATTGTTGAAAATTTGGGGTTGGGGTTCAAAGTTTAAAACACTAAAATACGAGGACAAGACACAGAGTAGTCATGCTACATGCTGCAGCAGCTTCTTCTTCTTCTTCTTCTTCTTCTTCTTTTTATAGCGGTTGACAAATTTTCAGTGTATTACCGCCACCAGCCCAGCGGTACAGTTTGGGTCTCCGGGTTTGTGTTAGACAATTGCTGATCCGCGTACTGAGGGGTTACTGTATTCAAATTCTGACCGAGGTAAACTACAGTTCAGAATATCAAGTAGCAAATTTCGTCAGTTAAAGTCTAGCCACTTGTGTGTTGTATGTTTGTATAGATGTCATGATTGTAGCCTCACATTTAGAAGCACCTAGACTGGAAATGTGTTATGAGTTAGGATAATCATTTGATCACCATCAGGTTTAAGGCTCTGAATTCCCAGTTTAGGGGTCACTGTCACCCAGGTAATAGAGTGCATTTAACCATACTAACATATTTGA
Source organism: Nannopetersius ansorgii (assembly GCA_037974605.1). Taxonomy (NCBI): domain Eukaryota; kingdom Metazoa; phylum Chordata; class Actinopteri; order Characiformes; family Alestidae; genus Nannopetersius; species Nannopetersius ansorgii. Next base: position 992,769 of record JBBPDE010000155.1, on the reverse strand, counting down.
CATGACTCCTCAAACTTCACATTAACTTCTTATCAGACATTATTGGCTGAACATTTCTAATCTTAAATCTTTTCTGATTACATGTGTAATAGTTTAGGCTACAAACTGTGTGGATCAAAAAATAAATAAAGTCTAGGAAAACTAAAAATTAAAACTGAACTCTAATGTATCAAACAAATTATTTAGACGAGCCCTAAGAGTCTATTTTTTAAAGAGAAAGCACAGATTTATAATCACACCAACAAAATTCTGTTTGCGAGCAGAAGAGCGGATGTTTTTATTACTATGTATCATTGAGAAGCTTGTTATCACTGGAAGTCAGAAATACAGAATCAATGAATGAATACAGAATGAAAATCTCATGGTAATGAAATTCTTATTGTGATTAATTACGTAATTCCGCATTTACACAGCATAGCCAAGCAAGAACAGTAGGAGCTCCAGCCTGAGGGTCAAATTAACCCTGCAGATTGTTCTTTACCATAATGCAATTTCCAGTAGAGGAGTACTGGATTATGTAAAGTGGACCCTTCACAGTGAGCAGGTCATATAAAGTATGAAGTTCAAGTGAGATGAATATGAATAAAGACTGGTTTAGGATTTTCTGTCAGTAAGTGCCATAAAAATCTATTTAAAGGCAAACAATAAATGACTGTATTTCAAGCCTTGTGAGCTTTTCGGGAGGGTTTGCCGGTGTAAAATGAAATGAAAAAGGCTGGTGTGGTGAGCTCTTCATTGAGAAGGGTTTTTCCTGCTGTAAGGGACGGGGTGGGGGAGGCAGAGTGAGCTCAAGAAAATCCATCATTCCTGACCACATCTCCAGCTCTCCCTCTCACAAGGTCAGCAGTGTGAAGCAGGGCGGGCGTGTTCAGGCACCAGCGCCTCCAGCGCAATCAGAGCCACCAAACCGCCGGCCATGGCTCAGGGGCTTCAAGGAAATTATATTTATGAGTCATTGACAGAAATCACTTCACTGCTATCGACTAAGACGCCCAAAACAATGCCTGCAACGGCCAGAGTGGGCAGGCAGGTGACTCACGGGGCCCCATCAGTGTGTGTTTGAGTTATTTCAGTCATCATGGTTTTGTGTGCAAAAGCCCCCAGATGACCAACAGAAATAAACACAAGTCCTGTTACACACAACACACACCATAATTCAGTGGCTTTAGCAGTGGTGATAGATACCCGCCATTGTTTCCATGATTGTATTTCATTCCTAATAGCCACTAGTGGCCCAGCTGCCATAGCAGTTGGAATACACTGTTCAGTTCCCTTTTGTTCATATTTTAGAGGGTTCAGGACAGGTTTTTAAGACTTTCCCAAAATAGTTTAATGCCATCTGAGACAGTGATACCAAGTAGAAACTACTATTTATTTATTACAAAATATTAAATGTTTCACAGATATACCAACATCAGCAGAAAGATTATTAAATGACAAGTGAGAGTAAAAGAAAAACTGTATTATTGCTTTAAATGCAGGTATTCGCATTGGAAATGAATTGGGGGAGTTAGTGTGAATGATCTATTTTGTTCTGCTTATACACTAATTTCCCTGGAAATAGGGAAATACTGTATTAGTGGAAAATACATTGTGGAAATATTGTATAGTACTTGCATATGTTGTAAATGGCAAAAAATATATGTTGACAAAAATTGTGCTGACAATCATTCCATATATGTGTATATACTGTATATACACCATTTAAACATCTGTCTGCATTACTTTATTAATAAAACACAAACACATATATGCCATTCTCCTACTTTTAGAAAATACACGAAATCAAAGTCCTAGATCCTCAAAACACGTCTTAAAACGAAGACAATTTTCATATCGGTTGGGCCCTAAGCTATTATCTTTGCACTTTATTAAGCTGTGTTTGTGATGTATTTGGAGTAATCATAGCCATTAGTGGAGTCTACAGTGTGGTTAAGCTTCTCTAAATGCATGAACAGCAGCGGAGGCTGAAAGATATTGAGCTTCGAAAATGCAGCTCAGCACCCTAGAGGTTTGTCCGTGCATTTGTGTGTGCAAGCATTCCTCCTACCTGGCACTGAGGCAGCCAATAGGACTGAAAACAATAATTAAAAAGCAGAACTGGTGAATCAGTGGAGTTATACCATGACTGGCCAAGCCACATATCATCTCCTTGTAGAGCATCCCCGTTCTCAGGTGGCAGGCTGAGGCTTAAAATCTTCAGACTGAACATAATAACAATCAATTTGTCATGCCTAACTCCCTGTCCAAGCCCGAACACAGAGGCTCGGAGAAAACCCATTTTAATTTGCTTGATAAAATGTGTATCTAATGTTGTTAATATATTCAGCCGAGGCTTCCCTTCCACACGCTCGGGCAACATAATCATATTTTTCAGAGCAGCACTGCTGGCAGTGGCCCGAAGCACATTTAGCATATGATCAATTCAGCTGAACTAACAAATCCTTCAATCTCCAAAAGTCCTCGATAAAAAAAAAAAAAAAACCTTCCCATGGATGACATGCACCTACTCGCATATACAGTAGGATTTGGGCCAACAGCTGAGCCAAAATCCTGCCTCTTAAAACCGCTTTGATGAAAGCTACTAGATTCCTTTGAATTCACCGAATCGGAGAGAATTACGCCAGGTTGCAGGGCGCCTAGCTAATCACAGCACCTCCACTCTCCCAACATTTCATCATCACACCATTACATTCGACCACTGACACAGACATGAATGTGCTTTGCTATTTAAAGTAAATTACAAGTAAGATAAATCCAGGAAGGCTCACGGGTCCTTCTAAGGAAGACTATTAAACATCCAAAGACATGAAACAAGTAACCATTTGACAGTAGAGATAAAACGAAGAAACATCAGATACACTCTCCAGTAGAGGATAAAATGAAAGAGCTTGTTCAGAAGAAGGGCACCAATACACCAGGTTTTTCATATTTTAGTAATTCTTCTGGTGACAATTAGGGCTATAAGAAAGCTGTTGATTGTTCATATCTGCAAACATCCAAGAGGAGTGCCACCTCTTTTATTACACTATTGTCACACACACACGGGTCATGTGATGCGCAAGAGGAACTGGAAATGATCCTGTAACATGGTATTAAAGGCCAGGGAATGGTGGGGAGTCTTCACCCTCAACCCTGCAATTTTCTCTTCTTGGGACCGTGAGTACTCACAGCCATACCTTGTGTTTGTGTACAAGAGTTGTTGATTCCGGTGGGAGTCTTTACTCTGTGTAGAGCACTCTCAGATCAAACTGTGTGGACCACCTACTCTCTCTTGCTACTCTGTGATTGGGATATGTCTCCATGCTACACAAATGACTCAGTAGTGTACATTTATTCCAGGACGACTACACTTCATTTATTGTTCTTGATGTATTTCAGCGAGAAAATGCGAAGTGTGATTGAATGGTTGCTATAAAACTAGTGTTCGGAGACAAATTTATAGCCCAAAAAAGTCTGTGTTAAAATAATTTGTACAAAATGGATGCAAACTTGTGCCTTTCTGATTCTCTTCATTCAGTGGCCAGTGCTATACCTCTTAACCACCAGCAGGGGCATTAATTCACTGGCTCTTACCAAACCATTTATGGTTAAAGACAACTGAACCTGCAGCTGCATTCACAGGCTGATTACACAGGTCAACAAAAAAAGAATTTTCTAAACCAGTTTTTCATGCTGATTTCAGATCTGCTTTCAGTTATTTCAGTCACATCAACTTTTTGAATTAAGTGTAATGTTACATTTGCAATAGACTTGCATGCGTTTTTTATTAAACCGCAGCACCAATCAAGTAAGATTTTAAATCAGCATGAAAAACACTACAAAACCCACATAAACTTATCTTTGATGATTTTGACCTGTGTTCATTTTTAATGCAACCACAACAAACAGTGACACATTTTTTTCTATAGTTAGTGTCTTGAAGGCTGTTCATGAGTCACAAACTCACTCTGACTTTTTGAACTGTCCACTCTCTCTCACCAAACAGAACCAACTCAACCCCTTATTAACTCATAAAAGATATGAATACATATGCACTGCCCTGAATATTAACATACATTTTGATGTTGAAATTTTGCCAATATTTAATTGGGACTATGACGAAAAGCAGCACCAAAAATGAGTGGAATAAACATTATATATATATATATATATCAATCATGTGGAGGTTTAATCTTAATTAAACCTCCACAAATTTATTTCACATTATTTTTCTGTGTTTTTTGTGATTAGTTCTGTGATTAAAGCTGGCTCTTCTAGATACAGAGACTAGAAGTAGGTGCTGCTCCTCCGGCACAAACCATCTCTCCTCTGTGATACATCTCTACATCACACAGATATATCAATGCTCGAATCTGCTCTGGCCATTTTACTGTGTCTTTAGAATTGAAAATAAATTCATACCTCATAAAAACTGAACTTTATCCTGCCTAATGTCAGTAAATCTTCCAAATCAGGCAGCAAAGTCTGGCCAAGGGGCCTAATTTAATGACCGGGGAGGAAAAGGACATATGAGTCATGGTTGCTATTAAACTGTAACAATCCTTCTAGAAAAATGTTATTTTTAAACATGTGTAGTTATTAAAAAAACATTTTTCTCTTCCAAAGGTCTACTATATTATATGGGTATCTTGCTGTCTTAAGGGTTAACCCAAGCACTAGTATTGGTCTGGTACACAGTATTGGTCTGATATTCAGTATTGGTCTGATATTCAGCATCAGTCTGATATTCAGTATTGGTCTGATATTCAGTATTGGTCTGATATTCAGTATTGGTCTGATATTGAGCATCAGTCTGATATTCAGTATTGGTCTGATATTCAGCATCAGTCTGATATTCAGTATTGGTCTGATATTCAGTAT
>JBBPDE010000155.1:945901-959329 GCA_037974605.1 Nannopetersius ansorgii | reverse complement strand
GGACATCATTTTTCTCTAAAAGTATATCATATCAAAAGATGATGCTTAGTTTTTATTCTAATTAGGTTCCAATAAGCACAAAGAGCAAAATAGAAATAAAAATGCATGTAAAAAAACAGCTCGGGCCTCAGGAGGATACAGTAACCCCAGTTTTATGCGCACCAACATTCGCACATTCAGTCTAATGCAGATTTTTCTGAGAACCCAACTGAATTACCACCACCAGCCCAGTAGTGGCAGTAATACACTGAAAAGTTGTCAACCGGCATAAAATGAAGAAGAAGACGACGCTGCTGCAGCATGTAGCATGACTCCTCCGTGTCTTGTCCTCGTATTTTTGTGTTTTAAACTTTTCCCCAAACTTCTACAGTTATCTTAGTTCATTTAGTATTAGTAAACTGTGCCCTGTCTAAACATTCAACAATTCTTTTGTGTATGAGTGTTTGTTTTCGCACGCTGCTAGAGCTAACCGTAAATGCTAATGTTTTTTTAAGATATAAAGGTTTCTGATTCTGATTATTTATTTACCTTCACATTTTCTTTTAGGGTTTACACTATAAAAAATAGGCATTTTTAGGTATTTTGTACCAAAACACAACAGCATGTTTTTTCTTTATACACGGGTGATCTTAGAGCGTAACCCGCGCGAAAAGTGGCTGTACTGTATTTCATATTGTTTGTGTCTCTGTGAGTCTGTGCAGTCGTCACATGACCAATTTCCTCCAGGATCAATCAAATTTTCTGATTCCAATATTTGATACAAGTATATACATACTACTGCTGAAAAGTTTGGAACCACTTTTAATGTTATTTTTGTTATTTAATACACAGTAATGGTCATCATCCAATCGAAGCAGAGTTGTAAAAATCTGTGTGTGATCAAGCATGATGACACATGGTCATTTGGGTGCAGAGCTGGAATCTGCACTTTTGCCCCTGTTTAGCCTCTAATGGGGTGTTTTTTATCTTATTAGTCAAGTCAAGTCAACTTTATTCATAAAGCACTTTAACAACAGCAGCCACTGACCAAAGTACTGAACATAGGAAAAGAATACAATAAAAACAAAATAAAAATACAAGCCACGTAATAAGCATGATAACAATACAATCAAAATAGAAGCAACATCTCGTATTGCGTCAAAAGCCAAACAGAAAAGGCGGATCTTAAGAGCAGATATTAATAGGTTACAAAAGCATATAATACATAATAAAATGTTCAGAACTCAATTTCACTCTCTCCACGTCGCCATCTGGTGGATTGTTTTTGTAACTACAGTTCATGAATAATGCTTAATCCTGTTCACATAGTCCAAAATCCAGTGTGTATGGAGAACATATATGTGATGGGTTTTTTTTTTTCGTAACCATCCTTAATTTTACAGAACAGAGTCATTTCCATCTTTCCTTAACCTTTTCTTCTTCCTCCTCACAATAAAGAAACCCAAGATCTTATTTACCTCTGTATCTATAAGCTGGCTCACATGTGGCTAGACAGCCACGTGGGATTTTCTGAGGATGTTATCAGTTCTCCAGAATTCACCATGATCTAAAACCACTGATTTTTCACTCCCACACTGCAGACTAATACACAATACTGCCCCCTGCTGCAGCTTCAGCAAACTACAATCCCAAGCGTCCCGTATTAACTGCTGTGTATTTAATTCATGCATTCAGCTGCATCTCATGTTATTCTTTTCAAAAGACATGCATGTAGAATTACATCTTTTTTTGCTAACTGTAGTGTTTGTTTTAAGCCAGGGAGGCACAGTATGTATGATCTACGTATTAAAATATTAAGGCAGTATATATGATTAATGCAGTACGATAGCAGTATAAATGATCTATGCATTAAGATGCAGTGAATGGGATCCATACATTAAGACACAGTATATTGTGACCACGCAATGAGATACAATACATATGTGCTATGTGTTATGATACAGTATATGTGATGCATGCAATAAGACAGTATATATCATCTATACTATAACATACAGTACATAGCATATATACATAATACATTATATATGATCTATGCAATAAGATACAGTATAAAGGATATATCTATTAAGATCCAGAATATATGATCAAAGCATTAAGATACACTATGCAGGATCTATGCATTAAGAGATGGTATTTCTTATCAATGCTTTAAGATACAACATGAAAGAGCCTAATATGTCAGATCACCTAAAACTGGTCTAATAAGAAGTCAGACAGGGAGAACTTGGAAAGAATGTGAAGGTGTGCCATTGAAGGTGTGAAAAATATAAGATGTTAATAATAAAATAAAGGTTATTTGTTTTATTTCATTTTTTTTTCAATTCCATGTCTTTGAGTATCTTTAAAAGCGCTCCATAAATTATTATTATCATTATTATTATTTCATTTGATTAAATCATTTGTCTTCACTTTTAGATGAAGAAATAAAGAAAGCAGCACCGCAGGAAAAGGAGGAGGAAGGTAAATACAACAGTAAGCTTCCCACTCACAAAGAAACCCACTGGAAAGATTTGCATTACTTGATTGATTAAAAGCAAACAAAAATATGCATAAAAACAAATGTGCACTTAGGAGAATACACACACACACACACACACACACATACATATATATCAAGTTTCAGGGTTACTTTGGTGTCCTCAGCAGCTGTGTACATGTACATAGTGAGACAATGTTTCTCCTCGGTGCAACATATAGTAACATACAACAAGAGTGCAGGTTACAACAGACAGTAGACAACAGACCAATAATAAATAGACAGCATGTGCACACATTACGTAAACCTTCTGAACTATAGGTCTGATTACAGCACAGGAGGCTGTTACAGTACCAGGGATGACAGAAAAACTACAATAAATATACAATAAATCGACACTATAGCAGAGTAACAACAATGTGAGTGGGATGTGAATCTTAGTCTACCGGAATGAATATACATATATATATTATCACATGCACATGAGCATATGATGTTGCAGTTATAATAATAATATATATATATATATATCACTATTTATAAAGACTCATTTAAAAGTTTTGCCCAATTTTACATTTGTTTGATACTCCAGCAGTCAAAGAACAGTTGGTGGATTCTGAGCTGCCTAAACCGAAAGGTAAAAAAAATCAAACTTTGGATTCAATTGCTGATTAGGGTAAATAAAAAGCAAACATGTTAAAATCTCCAGTCCAGGACTTCAAACTTTATTGGATCATAGACCCGTGGCATGAAAGGTTCTTGCAGATGTTTGCTGCCACATGGTCAGAAATGGACGGGCTGTAAGGACTTGATGAAGACATTCAAATTTAACTAATTCAACTAACCTCAAATAATGGCGAACCTCAAATTATAGCATATTTGAGGATTGATTATACAAGAATGACTGAAATTGTCCTAATTTAATAATGACCATTCATCTGTAGAGTCAATCACCTGCTGTACAACCTGTAATCACTGCAAAAAGCTGCTAAATGCTACACAGTCCATGAGAGAACCTTTCATCCAGCAGCTACAAAAAACCATGTTCGGCAGGAATTTTGTAGTCCTGGACTGGAGGCTAGACCAATAAACTTTCGATGTGAAAAATCAAGTAACTGTGTAACTTTGCTGGAACTCTAATTTAATACCATTTATTTTTTAATATCATTTAATGCCAATTATTTTCTTCTTTTCTGCTTTTAATGGCAATTCTTCCCGCAACTCCAGAAGCGGTCGATATTGTTTCACCACTGCAGGACTGTGAGTGTTCATTCTGATTCAAATGGGTATTAAACACTATATGGACAAAAGTATTGGGACATATGATCATTACACGAGCCCCTTAATGACACTGCATTCAAACCCACAGACTTTAATATGGAGTCGGTCTCTCTTTGCAGCTCTAACAGCTTCTATTCTTCTTGGAAATGTGTCCACAAGATTCTGGAGTTTCTGTGGGAATTTGTGTTCATTCATTCTGTAGCATTTACGAGGTCAGACACTGATGTTGGGCGAAAAGGTCTGGATCACAATCTCTGTTCTAGTTCACCCCAAAGGTGCTGGATGGGGTTGAGGTCAGGACTCTGTGTGGCCAGTCAAGTTCTTCCACCCTGAACTCCTCCAGCATGTCTTTATGGAGCTCACATATGTGCACTGGGACACAGTCATGCTGCAATAGAAAAGGTTCTTCCCCAAACTGGACCAGAATGTCTTGGTCTGCTGTAATTAAGGAGCTGTTGTCCCAATACTTTTGTCCACATAAAGTAAGTGTGTTTAGGTAGAGGTGTTGATAGTAACTGACAGTGTGCTACATATGGACTTTTAAAATAACACTGTACATATACATCATTAAATATACATTTCTATCCTTTATTGCTAAACGTTTTCCTTCAAAATCCACTCCAGTGCCTGCGTGTCGTCCCACGCCGGTCTACTGCCCAGCGCCCCCTGGCTGGTACGGTGAGTATTTTAACGAAGTACCCATTTACAATCACAGCATAGCATGCAGTTCCACATTATTACTCTTGATTTGTTTGAAACGTTTAACCACAATGGCTGTTTACCTTCCAGTGCATCACATAGTCACAGATAATCCACTGCCACCGACGACTCTGCGAGGTATTAAAAGCCATTTCACTTCAAGCTTGAATAAAATGGGTCATTAATTGTCAGAATTGCCAGTGCTGGTGCACAAGTGTCTGAGAGAGCTGAAAAGCCCCAGGATTTAATTAATCCCAGTGCTTTCAGTGTGCTGTATTACATCAGAACATGCTGGCTGATGCATTTGTGTGTGTTCAGTGTGCTTTCCCTACAAGGTAATTCACTTTTAACCTTCTGAGAATAAATGATGCCTGATATTTAACCCCATTCACTCTTTCTTCTGCCTGTGGCTGGAGGTCAGTGCTTCTGAGAGTCAAAAACATGCCGGGTGTTACCTTGGATAAGACAGAATTGATAGTTTAAGGGAAAGCTTATGTTCAGTTGAGATCTTCATGCTGTCTTTGATAGTGGCAATAGAAGGTTTATAGAGAGTTTTTGACAAAAAATGCTTTCAGTCTAATAAAAAATGTAACATTTGTAAGAAATTGCTGTTTTACACTGTTTACTGAAATCAGAGTTTACTGATATACTCTGAGTTCTGAAGGTAAACTCTGGTTCTAGACTGTTTTACATACGTTTAAGGGTTAACAAATATCTAGTGCAGTTTTGAATTAGGTTGGAGGAGATTTTTTCCGGTCCTGCAAGAGTTTCTCTGAAATGTTGCCTTTGTGGGAAAAGCATGGACTGATGGGCCGTGGCTTCTACTGTTTTTATATTAGGTGCTGTTCATGCATGGCTATTGCAGCAAACTTCATAGATCAAACAGTCTGGGGGTTTACTTTCATATCTGTAGCCAAAGGGCTGTAGATGACACTGTTTTGAAATGTCACTTCATGTTTTGTCTTTTTTCTGCCTCCATCATGCATTCAGTCCCCAAACCGTTTATTCCATTGTCATGCACTGATCTATTGGCTGACTCTGGAAAGCTCCTAACTGTGTTTTATCTGTAATTCCAATCCCAACAGAAAAATTTACTGAAAATCTGACTTTTGTCCTGTTTTTCAGAATCTCAAGTTGCTGCAATAGCAACTCATGCGGTCACCATTCAAAGAATAGGTATGTTTTTATGATACAATTTATTTTCTTCATAGAGTTCATCACTGGCTCACCACTTTAAATGATGTTTTTTATGGCAATTGTAGAACCAGATGCAGAAAAAACGAAACCAGAGGAAGCCAAAGAAAAGAAAAGTAAGAAATATGTTGAAATATTAGTTTCAACATCAAAATGTTTAATCATTTAAAAAATAATTTTTGTGGTCAAGTCCCCATTTTAATATATGGGGAGAGAGAGGACAGCCGAGACAGATTCATAAACTAAACAAACACTAACGCTCAGGTTTGCTCTATAAAAGTTCTGTAAAATGTCATGTATCACTGTTTTTTTTGTTGTTGTTGTTTAATTAAAATCAATCAGCCCAGGAAATGTGGCTACGTGCCGTTAACTATAAATGCTTGGAGTGAGAAGGTATTTTTTTCACCTATAAAATCAATGTTTGCGTGTCTACTCATTTTATAGCAACCACTTAATCACATTACGCATTTTCTCACAGAAATGCATCTAGTTTGGTCTTGCCCTGATATGATCATTAATGTGCACATCATGATTTCCAATTTCAGAGCCTCCTGCTCAGAAGAAGAAAGTTAAAGTACCTGTGAAAAAAGGTGAGAATGTTGTAATAAAAAGGTTTTAGATTAGATGATCCAGAAAACTGTGGAACAGCACTGTATACAATATTAGTAATGTAAAGCTTACTAAAATATTGAAGGACTACTGTTTATAACTGATTAACTACTGTTTATAACTGATTAACTACTGTTTAGAACTGATTAATTCATTTGGACAGATATCTTTCTAATATTTTATCTTCCTCTTTTACATTTTCATGTTTTTTAAGTGTCGTGTAACAGTTTCCTGTTTGAGAGTCTGTAGTTTTGAAAGCAGGGAACTACTAAGTGTGTTAAGCATGATCCACAATGCAAGTTCAATGGTTGAATTGCTGAACAAATTTATCCCCAAAATTTGAAAATTATGACTGATTTCTAGATCATTTCTTTTGACTTTACATGCAAAATGACATTTTTAACATCTTAAACAGTATCAGTTTACAATAAGATGGTCTATTAAAGGTTAAACATGAGTTCATGAATGACTAATAACCAGCAAGATCTGAGATTTAACAGTGTAGATGAATGTGGAGTCACACATTAGTTATTAGTTATTTGTTAACTGATACCCTTTTTATTTCTGTGTTAGAAGTGGTTTTTAATGAATTTGAAGGTTTAATAGCCTGGTTAAAAGAATTAATAGACACATTTTAAAAGACTTCTAAACTCCTTTTAAGTTTGCTTATGTTGTAAATTGATATTCTTTAAAAAATAATACATGAATAATGATCATTTTAGAGCATTTCCACTGACAAATTGATTGAGATTTGTATACATCATAAAGGCAAATAAGAAAAAGATTTGTGACTAAATATTATATTAAATAAAAAAGTCTTATTATGATTATTGAAAAGAAGATTGAAAAGATTGTTAGTCTGTTTGAAAACCTTTTTAAATATGCAAATGACATTTTAATTTGAGAGGAAGGAAGTAATATCCACCAGTGCCATTCATAAAATCACTTTATAAACATAAAAATAGAAGTGGAATAATCTTATAATATTTTTATAATAATGTCATATTGAGAAATATTAGATATATTTCTTACATTTTAAGATGCTTTTACTTGCCAGTTGAACCTTAATGTGCAGTTGTTTTCTCAAACCAGACTTACCAAGGAAAGAGAAAGCAAAGGTAGAAGCTCTGAAGAAAGACAAAATAACCCAAAATAGAATATTTGATTCTTGTATGTCAGTTTGTTTTTGGTCTTGTTGCTCTAATGGTTGTTGCATCGTGTGTTCCAGTTCGCGAGGCTCCTAAAGACAAGATGCGGCTGGTTCCCCGTAGACGAGGTTAGTTATCGAGTGAGAGGTGAAGGATGTATTTTTCTAATCCTCGTATTCACAACAAAAACCAACAAACATATTGCCCCAATAACTGCCAAGATCAACAGGCTGCCTAAGACCTTTAATCTGTATAAGTAACTGCATATTTAAACATTATATATATATTTATACTGCATGTTTATATTTAAAACTGAATATTTAATACAAAAATTGAAAGCAACAAATAATTGAGAATTGATTCTAGTTGTCCTTTTATCTCCAACAGTCACTGAGGAATTAACCAAACCTACCAAACCTAAACCTCCAGTAGGTAAGTACATGTTCAGTGCTGAATAAACACTATTGAATGTTTTAATTATGTCTATTTGAGATTAAATCTGAAAAATCTAAAAATGCTTTTCCACACAGTGAAACGGAGAGTAAGACGAGTGGAGAAAGGTTAGTGTGATTTTTATACATAAAGAAATGCCATTAATGTAAATGTAAATGCTTCACTTGGTGAATGGGTTAAATACAGAGAATTTCGCCCTGTTCACCCTGAATGTTGTGGTGTGTTCACATATGACTATAAGGGGCCACTATTAGTAAGATCCCTCAATTGTCTACTGATCTGCAGTATATCACAGGTCAAGAAGCCATTAAGTCTATGAGGAGTTCAAATTCTATATATGAATCCATTACAGCTAAATGTGCAACAGAGTCTGGTTAAAACTAAGCATACATTATAAAGAAAGTGACATGAGTTTTGTTGACAGGACATTTTATACAATATAATGTACATGATGTCAGTAAATGTCAGTGAACTCTGATTTCAGTAAATATAAACGGTGTAAAACATTTTAGAACTGGCGTTTACCCTCAGAACTCAGAGTGTATCAGTAAACTCTGATTTCAGTAAATATAACTGGTGTAAAACAGCCCCTCCCTCTGTGGGGTTTTCCCCACCCACTTGTGGGCGGAGACTATCCTGAAAGTTCTCCTGGGTTCTTGTTTTTTTCCATTTGTTTCTAAGACCGTTTTTAAAATCCCAGTAGCATTATTTAATGTATCACATGCATTTACTACATGCAATTACTTTGGTTCTACGTGACACAGGAACACCAAACAAAACTCAGCATGACGCCTGACACCTCAAACATCAACACAAACTAGGGGAATTTCCATATGTTCAGCACGGATCTGTGCTGCTCGAATTCTAAGGGTTAAATAACATTACTAGTCAATATTTAGGTTTAATCCTGATCTGGAAAAATGTCTAAGCCACACATAAATGTATTGGTACACATGACCCATGTACTTGTGATTCACCCTATTTACACCTATTTACACGCCTCTTGGTGACCTGACCATAATTGACCATCGGGGATAAGTTTGAATGGGCTCCAGTGTGCCACTCAAGTCATCTTCAGATGTGTGAGGAGCACATACAATCACATAACATTCATAGTGTAAACATCTAATCAACTGCGTCATCACAAAATAGGTTGCAGCTCAGTCCTAATGAATTCTGGGTTTTCGCTCAGATACATTTGTCACTGTTTCTGAGTTTATTTTGAATGAATCCACTGCAGCAAATGAGCTAGCAGTACTGCTCTGAGCAATTCTTAGCCTTTCCTGAAGAGGGGAGAAGATAGAAAAGGCAATTTTTTCATGTTTCTGCAGAACTTTCTGGCAGAAACTTCAATATAGCTGACGCTGCTACGCTACAAAAAAGGGAATATTTATGGCCTTCAATGCTCTAACATTTCAAAAAGAATATAGTGGAAGAATAAAATAAAAAGCCTGGAGGTGAGTCAAGGCAACAACAACAGCAAATGATTAGATAAGAATGAACTTTATTTATTTTGAAGGGAATTCTTTGGTTATGAGCATGCTCAGTGCAACAAGAAGAATAAAGGTAAGACAATAGAGAATAAAAGATACAATACAAATAGTGCAACAAATGAACTGTTTATATATACACACATATATAAAATATATAATATATAATTCAGATCTGCAAAATATGAATTACCATCAAGATTGTGCAGTTCTCAATCCACTGTAGCTGTAAAACTTCAGAATAAATGTGATTTTAGTACAGAATTAAACTGACATTTTTGTGTGGTTAGAGGGCCATGCTAGCAATAGCAATGTTCTGTACCACCAACCAGAACACTGACGCATACAAAGATCATTCTGAAAGATACGGGTAGAGGAGCCTTAAACCATTCTCAAATAAAAGTACTTTTACTGAAATTGAGAGCAAAAACAGCATCTGGTCCAAAACCTCCTGTGCTGAGTAGCATGCAGTGGATCTTCTCAATGCATGCACTATCCACCAGCATCCAATAGATTGTTAGGCTTCATTCTCTTTTTGGGCCTTTTTGGACAAATATATAACACTGTTACTCATTACTGAAGGCCTTGAACAACAGGGAACCAGCCCATCTTTTCTGAGAGGCAGGTGTAGATTCTGTCGAAGAGGATTTCTGTGCAGTCCTCCACAAAAGACAGATCATTATCTGAAGGAAAACAGCCCTAAGTTAACTAATGGCCCAGCACAAACACATTGTGCATTCTGCAACAGCCTTAAAAGTAAGAAGCTCATTTGAAACTTGCCTTAAGCTACTCACTTATCCCTTAAGAGGCAGCTCCTAATTATGAAAACACACATTTGTTTTTTTGGGACTTTTTTTTCTCCAAGCTTGCATATGACTCCGGACAAAATGGTCTGCTGTTATAAATTGACAAATCATCTTGCTATGTGGTTTGGAGGCGAACAATTATATTGTAATTATAAACGGGGAGCACATGCAGCTGATACTATTAGAGATAATTGCAGCCATGGTACATTAATCACCTGAAAAATGACAAAGATTTTAATGTGAATTCATGTTTTAGCAGCGTGGCCAGCACACGCCTAAGCACACTGTGTTTCATTTCAGTCGCTCTGACAGGTGCTGTCTTATCACAGAATTAATGGGACTGAAACTCATGATTATTCCTCATAAAGGGCCTTTATATCTGATATGTGTCATATTTTTCATCAAGTAATCACAGAATCTGTGGGATTTGATCATGAAGATCAAATTCTGTTCTGTTTCATCTGGACCAGGTTTCCCAATCTTAGCAGTAACATCTTTTAAACTGGTAGACGAGTGTTCAGTCTAATGCTTGCTCCACCATTTAACAATAATCTTTGTACTGCAACTCTTTTGAAAACCCAGATCTGATTGGTCATTTGTGTCAGTAAGGCATTGCTGCAAATTATAGCTTCCATTTTGGGAGGTATAACAGAATTACTGAGAGTCTGTGATGAGGTCATTTCCAGGGACATGCTAATTTTCCATTCTTTTTCACCATGATCAGAAGAGAGGAAAGTAACCAAGGCTGTGAAGCCCCCAACTGAGGGTAGGTAAATGTGCTCTATGATTTTGCCTGTGTTCAATTTTTCCAGCCAATTAAGTTTGTCATTTCAGCCATATAGACAGCGAATCAATGTTCCTCCAGGACCACGGAGCAACACAAAGAACTAAAACAGACCCACAAAGAAAATGCGCTGTTTTCATTTTTGGATTGACATTGGATCTTTGCTTTACTTCTGGTTTCATTTATTGTTTTGATTTATTTGGTTTAAATTACTTTGCCCATAACTGCAGCCTCAACACACATTTCATTATACACTTGCCTCAAACTGGGTCGAACTGTTCAGTCATTTTGGAAAGACTTGCTCAAGTGGTTTCTGGCACTGTATGACATGCTGACTTGTAAAATGTAGTACTGTCATATTCTTAGATCATATTCATAGATGGTTGCTTCTACTGACTCAATTTTTGTAGAAAGCAGTGTATCACACAATTCATTTTGAGATGACTTAACAAACTAACACAGTTTAATGCAAATATGTAATGAAATGGTGTTGAGGCTGAAAGTATGTGCAATGAAATGAAATTAAACCAAACAAACCAGAAGCTCACTTGGCTGAGTTTAGTGCAAGTATGGGATGATTTAGGCATGCAATCTTGGCTGATTGACTATATTTGGAATAAGGGGAAATTGCATTTTTGGCTATTGGTTTAAATGAACTGGGGAATGTAGCCCATATCCCAGAAGAGGAAGATAATCAATCTCCCTAAAGTAAAAGGATCCATTTAATTAAGCCCTAGCGAGTTTTAGACCTCACTAGGTTTCACAAAGTTTTCAGTTCATGTTAGTGCTTATATCAGCTTTGAAAACAAACTTCTGTTCATTGTCATTTAATGTAAAAGTGTAAAATCACATTATCGCTTAGCGTGTAAAGAAGGTGACAGAAGATCAACACCTTGCTCTTTCCTGTCACGTCCAATAATGTCTGATGAGACAGATAAAGTGTGATGGTTCTTGGTACCAGAGTTTATTGCCTTTCCCATGGCCTACTGTGAGTAATGTCCACATTCTGCTCTGTTTGATAGATAAAAAGATCTCTCTGGAAAAGACGAAACAAGCTGCTAAATTAAAGACTCCAGGTATGTATTCCAACATCAAATTAATGCTCGAAACAAAAAATAATTTCCCCCATACCTCAGATATATTTAATTCACCAAGATATTATTTCATATTATTTGATGTCTGATATTTTTTGCACTGGAAATTTGAGCCTAATGTTGCTAAAGAAAGTAACGGAAGCCCATAATACGATCAAAATTCTGGTTTCACACTGGTCGCTACTGCATATATTGCTATATGTTCTGTACTTATTATAACAATGTCATTAAGTGTCAGAAACCACATAAAGTCTTATTGAGGTGACTTAACAACTCCATATTAAAGTCTATGGATATGCATGCAATAAAGTCCATGTTAGTGTAATGACTTTTGTCAATATAGAGTATTTTAGTGTGGCAGCACCAGTGCTAAAGTAAAGAAATAAGGTGCAGACACCAAACATGTATTGGCAAATTGATTACCTTTGGGGTAAAAAGGAATCCTGTCATATTTTTGGCCACACCTTTACTTTAATGACCAAAAAAAATGATAGATGGAAAGTTTAAGGATGAAACAAGCCTGATATTTTCTCTTTTGTCTTTTTAGCAAAAGAGCCCAAAGTCGCAGCTAAAGCAGGTTAGTTTAACTGCCATCTATGGTGGATTAATTCATATTTGATGTGTTTTTTATATAGAAGGCACCACTGGATAAAAGCTCTTAATGTGTACGTTCCATAAAACTACGGAGTTTATCTTATTCCACAAGTGATCATATACAGACTCCAGTCTTTAAAATCCTTTGTAAACTCTAACTGACGCAGGAAAATTGGATCTGTCAAGTAACATAACTTTAGAATAAAAGCCTGACAGACGTTCTGTACTCTTATGACAGCCCTGATGAAATGAGCGCATCCCTTTGATTGCCTGTTACATCACTTTGTAATTACAGACTACTGTGCATACCCGACACAAAGGGAGTAGAAAAAAGAGCAGAAAGCACTGACTTTTGAAGCTCGGTTTGATAGTTTGTGCTTACAGAGTTGAGGTGGTATTACAGAAATGTCAAACAGTCTTGGAGTAATTGCGCTGGATAAACGGGAAACAGCAAAGGCCACATATCATGCCTTATTCCACTCTATTCACAGGGAAATCCACTCCAGAGGAGAGAAAAGCTGCCAAGGACATAGAAGGTATGCAGAACTTATTCAACCTCACATAGAAATGAGCTGTAAAGCAGTTATCGAAAAACTGAAGATCGCCCTTCACTGGAATCACCCGAATTCAAAAAATAAGAGGATTGTCCCAATACTTTTGTCCATGTAGTGTATGTTTGAACAGTAACACTAAATATAATATAATGTAATTAATGATTGCTGCTGTATTAAGACCTAAATACATTTTTTAACTACCAATATGTTCCCCTTAGTTACTCAGTAGGTAAGAGTGATTTA
>JBBPDE010000155.1:816842-847297 GCA_037974605.1 Nannopetersius ansorgii | reverse complement strand
CAGGGAGGTAGAGAGGCAGGTGAGGTACAGGGAGGTAGAGAGGCAGGTGAGGTACAGGGAGGTAGAGAGGCAGGTGAAGTAAAGTGAGGTAGAGTGGCTCCTCCGTTTTGTCTATATAACACACAGATTCCTACACATCATATGACATGCAACTGCACACATTTATGATAATTCATAAGAATCCAAAGGGGTTTCTCTGTTTTGTAGAAGTGGTGAGCCACTTGAGGTGGTGTGTTACACAGATTGCACTTCCCTGTAACACACACTCCCTGTTATGCGGTAACACACAGCCTGTCTTGGTTTATTGCTGTAGACGTAAACAAAACCAACAAGCCCGGATACAGAACAGCATGACTCAGAAAGTGGATATTATATATATATTGTCGCCAAATATACAACATAAAATCATCAAATCTGCCCAGTCACTCATGACTTTTGACTCATATGACTTTTGTTTGCATCTTTTGTTTCGATGTTAGTGTGAACACTGAGTGACCCAGGACTAAAAGGCAACACTTTCTGCTTTGGTCCAGACCGAGGAAACTTGGCTACAAGTATATATGCTCCTTAATGGTCTGAGTTTGAAAGTAAAACACTCACCTCATATCATGTCACATTTTACTGATCTACAACACTGTGTTCTTTTAAATTGGTTCAGTAGTTTGGCATGACTTCGTAATCCCATACTGCAAATGAGAGAACGTATGGAGATGTTGCAGATGTTGTATCCATCTGATTAAGTTTCATTATGGGGGTAGTAAAGTTCACTGTGCCATTTCTCTATAGAGGCTCTGAAGAGGTCTTTGTATGGACATATTGTATGGACATATGCAACTCATATCCTTACACAGATTTATGCCATGTTTTGCATATTTTGAGGTTGAATATAACTTTCTTTCTATTTCAGGATCAACCATCAGATAACCTGCTAACTGTACTTTCGCCAGACTTTTATACCATTTTGAAATTGAAGTCATTGCCATATTCATTATGTAGGTGAAAGAAATACAGAAAAAAAACAACAAACACTACATTTTAAATCTTACAAATAAAATTAAGAGTATGGGGCCAAACATATACTCTAATGAAAGTAAAACACTCAGTATTTTAATTTTTAAAAATGGATTAAAAACTGCAGGAACTTCACTGATTGGCAAAAGACATAAATAAATAAATTTTCTGGAGCTACTTACATAAAATATCTGAAATGTCCATTAAAAAACTTACGGAATTCATTTGAACTGTATATTCGAATGCTGTAACTGTCAAACATTTAACATACATTTTTCCACCTGAGCTTTGTTTCCAATGTTTTACAAAGCTCACTTAAGGTAAAGACAGGCCTTAAAGGATTGTAGTTTTTGTTATTTTTAAATGTTTTTGAGTAGAAGCATAGTAGAAACTAGAAACTCAGTTTCACTAATACAAAATAATAATAAAATGCTCTTATATAATGCTCTTAATTAGAGTGTCTTGCCAAATACTACAGAATTACTGTATGTACTACAGTACTCAAGTAGTACAGTACAATTACTCCAGTATGTTCCACCCATTTCATTTATTTCGAATGAGAGTTGGACTATAGTCCCAAACACAACGTCCTCTTCATTGCTTTGAGTGTTGCACCACAGAGCCACATTCCAGAATGTGTTTATGAGATTGTGACCAAGGTTGTGACCCAGGCTGGACAAGGGTGGAATCTTGATTATATAGGGTCCGTTATGCTGGAGCCACGGGTGGTGAGGGATTTGTGAGTTTGGGCCAGAAGAAAGATCAACACCAGCAGTATACAACACCTAAAGCCTCAATGATCGGTGTAGAAAGCTCAAATTGGTCATTTGATGAGTCCAGAGATTTGTGGAAAGGCTGCAGAGATTGTTTGTTCTTCTCTTGTGCATTTTCAAAACACAATATCCAGTTACTTTAGCTAAAAAAAAAACCTGACAATATGGCCTGTGTAGTCTGGCCAAGCATCCCTGACTTTTTCCCCAATAGCTGGCAATAACACCTTGGCTTACCTTGGCAGTTGCTGCTGGAAAGCATTGCCTCAGGAATAGAGATGATTATGAGAGGAGTAGGTGTATGGATGAGGTTCGCTCAGATATGGAGCTGGCTTTAGACTTGGCTGCAGTGGCGGGTTGTGGATAGGCTCATTCAGATTGGTTTGATGTAAAATCCACCGTTCTAGAAAGACCTACCCTGTTCACAGTGTTGGTGAGAGGAACCAGCCGTCTAAAAGATTTCATTTAATCCAGAACATTTTTACGTAAAGATGGTAAAGAATGCTTTGCCTGATGCTCGAGACAATGCTTTACAATTGTTTCAAGAGACAGTTTTGGCATAAAACACAACACATTTATGGTGGAAAGGTACTTACAGGGCATTTTAGAAACTTCATTTTTTTTTAGAAACTTATTTTTACAGATTTGCTTCAATTTTACCACATGTAAAGATCAGAAGGTGTTTTTATTTCTGATAGCTCTGAAATGACCATGTTTGCATTCTGAGTATTGCCAACCCCAGTTTGAGTAACACCATTGTTAAGAAATTCATGATACTATAATGAGCCAAACGACTCTGATTGACTTCGTTTACTACAATTTTTTGAGAAATTTATGTACAGTGGTACCTTGACTTACAAGTTTAATTGGTTCTGTGACAGAGCTCATAACTCAAATGTCAAATCAATTTTCCCTATTGAATTTACTGAAATGCCATTAATCTGTTCTGTTTTTAAGTTAGAAAAATGTGCTTAGAAATAATGAATATTTTATAAAAACACAATACAATTGAATGTACTGCAATAATAATGTGCAGCATTTGCTGGTCCTCTTTTTAAAATTCTTGAACCCCGACTGGCTTTAACCGGCGGCCCAATGCCTTGTTCACCGAAGTACCTGGGTCTGCAACAGCTAATCGGCGTAAACAACTTGAGTCTTCTCCAGATTATCACCTTCTTTACGGAACTCCTGTGTGCTGCTTCTCCTCAACCACACCGTCAGCAGCTCCTTCATGTTCTCATGGACAGATGTTCGCTGTTTAGAAAATATTCTGAGTTGACTCCACGCACACCTTGGTCAAGATATAATTTATTTCTTTTAATTAATGCGCATCATCTGCTTCTTCTCAGCACTGTCCTTCACAGTCATTTTCTTTGGATACATGGAGAAAACTTTTGCAAAATAATTCGCAAAAAAGCCCAAAAGCTCATAACCCGAATTTTAGCTCTCAACTCAAAACAAAATATTGTCTGAGAGACGGCTCATATCTCAATAAGTTGGGACACTCATAAGTCAAGGTACCACTGTAATTCGCCATTCAGGTTTAGATCAATTTCAGTTAATTAATCTATTTCAACAGAGTCACCTTTTTGGTTGCTGTACTTTTTTACCAACTGGAGTTGCACAGCCAGAGGGGCTTTATTTGCTTAACTATAACATAATAATCCAAAGAGCAATGCTCAACATAATATAAGGAACGTATAAGTAACCTTCAGGAAAATAATCTGCGGCCCATTGATGCTGGACAATAATGTTCTGCAATTCATTGGCAATGGCATCAGCTTGTGTATGACTAAAACAAATTGTTTCCAGAGATTTTCATATCCAATGCCAGCATGACTCATTCACAGGATTGTGTTTATCCTGATGAAGACTTAACTGCAAGTGATGGATTGTGGATGTGACCTGGTGTAATTGGTCGTCTGGACGGGCCTAATATTTTCCGAGGCCAGTATGTTGTACTTTCCAAGCCCGTTCAGGTGGAGGAAATCAGCGGACTCGTGGTACACAATCACGCGTTGTTCCATAATGGAAAACACAAACGAGTGTCTTCTGCCGTGCGATACTGGCGGTTTGGGAGGACCCGGTGGTTCATCTCCCTTTGATTGAGGGTATCAGTGCGATGGTATCAGGCCACACAAACAGCAAACTCTATGCCCTCTGACAGGCTATGGAAAACATAAGGTATTTATTAGTATGGATTCCAAATGATTAGCAGGGGCAGCACTGGAGAGGAAGGCTTGGGTTCAGCTGGGAATAGGAGGAGAAGACGGGCATCAATCTGCTTTCAGAGAGAGAGAATGAGAGAAAGAGAGGAGAGGAGAAAGAGAGAGAGAGAGAGACAGAAGAAAGAAAGCGAGAAAGAAAGAAGAGAAAGAGAGTGATAGAAGGGAGAGAAAGAGAAAGCAGAGAGAAAGAGAAAGTGAAGAGAGAGAGAGGGAGGGAGGGAGAGAGAGAGAGAGAGAGAGAGAGAGAGAGAGAGAGAGAGAGAGAGAGAGAGAGAGAGACCCACTTTTCTTTTCTCCCTAAGGGCTTTCAAGCAGCAGGTGGTTCACATTTTATGCAGCGTAGAATTGAATAATAATAATAACAACACAAATTCGGTATGAAATGGAAAATTCATCCTGGGAACACAAAGCAAAGTTTCCGACATGATTCCACCCTTGATTGAACTTCATGACACCGCGTACGTCAGGTGAGGGCTGGAATGAGAGGGCCTGTGGGTAATAAATCCCGATGCTCTATTTCACTGCTGCCGCAGCGGAATGCTGCCCACGTCTTTAAAGTATGGCTTAAATGCGATGAGAGCATTCTCTGTATTTCCAGTCAAATACCTCTTTCTGCTTATGCCGCGGGGCATGCAGTCTTTCGACCGATGAGTAGTGCGTGATTTAAACACTCAACTCTGCTCATCCATCACCATTCTGGCTCACAGCAAAAACCCAGTCCGTCTTCATGTGCAATGTCAAATGTCATATTGATCACCTCTGAATGTTTAAAGGCTCTCTCTCTCATTCTCGCACCCCAAAGTTACCATATTTGCTTTAAAACGGTTGCTGTTTCATGGCAGGCACTGTGCTCCCCATAATCACTGTGCTAATTTGCATTAATGGCTAAGAATAGCTTATGTTTAGCAGCCCCACCCAATGTCTCAAAAGAAAAAAAAAGGTTTTGATATGAAAATATAAACTGTTGAGTGTACAAACATGGCGTTTTTGGACCGAAATAAAACAGGTAAGGGCCCCATAAAAGAACCTTGTGTTCTCTCATAAAAGAATTGCGAATAGCTCAATAATTAATCATTGAATCAATTTTATTACTTAAGCCTCATTTTATAGCTCAGAGTTGTCCTGTATTTGCAGATACTGGAATCAAATGTCCAGGATGGAGCCAGAATGCCCTTCCACTTGTTTCAAAGCAGTGCCTCGATGCAGAGCTGCAAACGTTACACATTAGATTAAAATTGTTAATGAGCCTATTAAATCTGCACGCATCATAGGAGTGCCTGCTTTTGTACTCTACATGAAAACAATGAAACAGCAGTGTGGGTTACAACAATCCATGCTGGAATAAAACACTGAGTGGAAATGGATGCAGCAATTTTTAAATCTTTAATTTTAAATGTCGTGATGCTAATGCATGTTTACACAATTTCACTGTATATTTTACACACCAATGTGGAGATTTGCCATAGACATGAACTGACAAATATGTTTATAATTAGCAGCATGCTAATAGTGGGCATGATAGGGCATTTTTGAACTAATGACCATGCGTAGCATTGGTCAGTCTCTAATAACACCAAGCATATTTTTTCCCAGAGTGGCTGATATGTCCCCAAGCCCATTACAGTATCAGGTAAAGAGCTCAGTCTTTCATCCTTCCAAAGAGATGAAGATAAATCTTATTTCTGAAGACCAAGGATGGCTTATGGCAATGGCACTGTAACATGATCCTGAGTTGTAATAAATGGGTTCAGCTCTGCACTGCTAAACAAGTATTCGGATTATCACTTAGGAGAAGCTGGAGTTAGAGATCTCTGCTGAACATGAAATTTACTTGATCTATGACCTTCCAAAAATAATAGTAGCATACATGCAAAGCAGAACCAAACCCTGGATCAGAGAGCTAGGCCCATAAATGTCAAAACAGAAAATTAATAAATGTATACGTTAAATGTATACTTTCAGTAAGACTTTACAAGAAAAGTACCATTCTAGAGTGTTTATTAATGATGTAAAATCAGGTTGTAGACAATTTATAAATCATTAACAAGCAGTTATAAACAAGTTATAACAGATGTCATACATTGATGTAGATTCACTATTTGAAAGATCTCAGATCTTGTTAGTTTCTGAGTTTATCTTTTCAGACAGAATAATAAAATATCAGCTTCATCGGGTCTTGGTTAACATGCTTCTACCATTAAAAAACCATATCTCACCGAATAGTACTGCCTATTATATAGTATTAGTGCTAATTTAACAATATATTGTAAAACAGCACTGCACGAAGGAAAGAATAATCCTCTGTTTTTCGCGGGGGTTACGTTCCAAGAGCCCCTGCACATAGTGAAAACCCATGTTGTTGTGTTTTGGTAAATAAAATACCTACAAATGCCTGTTTTATAGTGTAAACCCTAAATTTGCCCCTGAATAATATGCTCCCAAAACACTTTAATTTATTTTAAAAATGCATTACACTTAAATAAAATGTACAGGTAAATAAATAATCAGAATCAGAAAAAAATGTCAGCTTAAAAAAACATTAGCATTAGCAGCTTGCAAAGACACAAAAAAAACATTGAAATAACTCTGTCTACCCACATGTTTAGACAGGGCACAGCTTACTAACACTAAATAAAGTCTTTTTGGGGGGAAAAGTTTAAAACACTACAATACGAGGACAAGACACGGAGCAGTCATGCTACATGCTGCAGCAGCTTCTTCTTCTACTTCTTCTTTTTATGGCTGTTGACAACTTTTCAGTGTATTACCGTCACCACTGGACTGGTAACAGTAATACAGTTTGGTTCTCAGACTGTGGTTCTCAAAATCTGTGTTAGACTGAATCAACGAATGCTGATCCACATAAAACTGTTTGCATGTTTTACATGTCAAACATATTTCAAAGTTTACACCCAGAGTGTGACAGTGAAGGTGAAGCACTTAAGTGCTTGGTTGGTAAACATATTACTTAAAATTAAAACTATCCACTCACAAAACAGTAAAGTAACATACGTGGTTGGTAGATGTCTTACTGAGAATGTGATTAAATTATATTTGGTTTAGTTTATCAGGGCACTGGTATAGATTTGTTTCCATATCAAACAACTAACTGATTTGGCTACACTACTGTTTGTATTCACAGTCACTGGTGTATGTAGGTCTTCCAGGAGGCCTAGAGCACATGTTTTAGACCCCAGTCCTGGTGGCCCACAGAACATTCTACCTCATTAAACACACCCTTCGGGTGATTAGCAAAGATGACTTGAATTCAGAGTACAGACTGGGGAAATGCTAATCTTCTCAGAGCTGTGGCCCATAAAGAAACCAGCGTGACATGCCTGACCTAAAGCAACAAATTTTTCTCACAAAACTATCCCTTGTTGCAAATCAAAATGTGATTAGTTGATTCCACTCTCACCCCCTAATTATGTTTTCAGTTAATCTAACATTAAAGCCTTCAGTCCACTCCTGAAGGCCTAACCAATGGGAAAGCTTGCTTGACTGTTCACTGTATCTAGACAAAGAATATAAATAGATTTCACAATTCAAACTCCTACAATTGCATAAAAGTATAAATACAATACTTTTAAGGTCAGTTTCCCAGTGTCACGGGTGGGTAGAAATGACCAACAGAACAACTAAAACACAACCTTGTTGCGTGGCGTAAGAGGCCAAGCGTGACTGGCGTGAGAGAGTGGGTTTACCATGCATTTTGATCTGAGAATGCTCCTTTACGGAGTCACACCAAACGAGCCCGCATTCTCACTCGCACACACAGGGAAAAATGGGGGGATGCTCCGAAGAGCCAGAGTACTCACAATATGAACTAGGGTATGGGACATGTAGGACTGAAGCTTGTAAATTCAATGTCTGTGCAGGTTACTAACACCTGCTTCCACCTGTTATACCTGATGTGCAGTCATTTCCGGTGCCCTTTGACTGGATGGGACCTGGTGTGCGTGACACCCAGACAGGTATTAAGACTAGTCCAGGACTATATTTCTCTTTCAATGGAAAATGTTCATCCATAGAGTTCAAATGCAGCTTCCATTTAACCCATTCACCACATGAAGCAGTGGGCAGCCAGGAACACAGCACCCAGTACCTAGCTCAAAGGTACCTCAGTGGTGCCACTGGCAGTCTTAGGGTGCAAACCCATGACATTCTGATCACAGGGCCAACTCCCTAAACACTAGATCACCTGCCCAGTCAGAAACACAGCCTCTGATTGGTCAACCGACTCACCAAGGCACTGTGTCTATGGATGGCTCATAACCATGCTAACAATGATAATAACTGTTTAAAACACTGGCAAATGTATACATTTTAACAGCAAACAGCGCTGCAAGTAAGAACATTGAGTGCTGCATTTATTATTGTGAATTTATTTTCAATATGACTGGATTGCAAAGCTTCTGAAAGGAATAGGATCTCACCCGAGCTCCACTGGAACAGAACAGTTCTACCCATATGGACAAAAAATGCAGTGTACCTGAGAGATTTAGTCTCTCATCTTTCTGAATATGACCTTGTTGACCTTAAATACAAAAATGACAGTCATGTATTGTTTCCCAGAAATCATTAGAATTTCGCTGAAGACCTAAAGGACCTTAAATCACTGGTGTGTACCGGCTGCTCATGCTTCTTCTGGTTATAACGCTCGTGTACCTGCTTCCTTTCCGTTCCTCTGCCCTCCAGTCACTTTTCCTTTCATTCTTTCCCCCCATTTTTTTTACGAATTACAAGGACAAGGGTTGCTTTTCTCTTTTATTTAAATAAGCATTTAATTTAGGTCCTCTGTGGTTTGGCTACCTATTGATGTTTACACAGTTTAGTGGAGATGCTTTAGAGTGATAAGGCCCTGAGAGAAACTGGAGAGGACCGCATTGCTATACAGCTGGAGTGCCAGAGGTAGCCAAGAAATACTATAAAATTCGTGTGGTCACCCGGTGTAGAAGGGATACAGCCATGCAGCGGTGGACTGAGGCTTTGGCACTTTGCAATAGGCAAGCATAAAAAAGCCTGAGTGGTTCAATGTGGCTCAGTTGATGAGTAAAAGCAGCACGTCAACCCGCTGACCTCTGTAAAACCTCGCTCCATGTGCAGCTCTCACCTTCACTATCTGCTGAGTGGGCAGAAAAGCGCAGTGCTGTCGGCCATGTAGCGGGTGGTCCTGGCGCTTAGCTGATTCACGAGGGGGTCCGGCTCACATTTCAAAGCACCTCTTAGAACAGGTAAGGTATCCAGTTAAAGAGTTCAGCTGAGGTGTTTTGCAAAAGGGAGCGGCACCTGAGAACATCCCCACCCCGAGCTTCCTCAGGCTGGCCACTGACGCATAGCAGCAAGCAGTAAATGTTCCAATTTATTGCAAGGAAATGCAATAGTGGATTGAAATATTTATTTACGAGCTGTGTGTTTCTGTGTGGTGTCTTATGCAGGTAGAGGCAGCTCGAAAGCTTTGCTGGTGACATGGAGGGGCTGTTCTGGGCCACCTGAAAAATGTGACCCATCCCCCCCTGCCCCAAACCCTTAAACCTTCTCAAACACACACACAAACTACAGAATATTAAAATGTCTTGGTTAACATGCTACAACCATTAAAACACAAGATCTCACCAAATATTTGTGGTTATTCTATAGTATTCTTGCTAATTTACCAATATATTGTAAAACAAAGGAAAGAATATACAGTAATGCCCTGCTTTTCGCAGGGTTTACGTTCCAAGAGCACCCACGTATAGTGAAAAAACACGTTGTGTTTTGGTACAAAAATACCTAAAAATGGCTGGGGTCAAAATAAAAAGTAAATAAGTTGGTTAAGGGGTTTAACAACAAATGCACTATTTTTAGAATAAGGATCGATATAGAGGCTATAAGTCCCAACAGCTAAATTAGCCTAAAATGTTAAATAAATTGCTCATTAGCTCTTGTGACAATCACATGATGTTTTTCCAGAGGTATGTGTCTGTGGAGTAAAAAAATGCCAAAAAATGCCTGTTTTTATAGTGTAAACCCTAAATATGCCCCCAAATATGTTCCCTTAACACCCCAGTTTAATTTTAAACTCAGTTTAATGCGTTACCCTTAAAGAAAATGTAAATGTAAATAAATAATCAGAAAAAAACGTTAGTATTAGCGGTTAGCACAAACTCCAATTAGCTCAAAGGGAGCAATCCAATAATGCTCAGATTCAGCTGTAATAAATTCACTCCAAGCATAAGAAACCTTATGAAAAACACGTGACTTCCTCCACAAGGACGTCCATTACATATATACAACTCATCATAAGTAAGATGTTATGGGACAAGCGTCTGCCAACATGCTTTTTAATGTATGCAAAAGAAATCTTTGACTCTGGCTGACTTACACTCCCAATCAAAATTGTGCACTCACTAAGATTTTCTACATTTGCATGTTACTCCCTTAATATTTATAAAAGATAAACATATATCCTTTGTGTCCTTTGCTAGCAAATAAATGCACAGTATTTTCACCATCTGAGTTCCTCTATTAGCCATAAATTTGTCATATTTTCATGCATCACTGTAAGAAGTCACCTAATTATAGTCATAATGTGGATCCCCAGACAAGTGTTAGATATTTAAGGAGCTATTAAGTGCTGAAACAGTAACAAGTGCATTTAAAGTTAAAGGACAGTCTAGAATTTGACTCTGTATCATCAACAACCAGTTAATAGGAGTCAGGCCTCATCTTAAGAAAGGAATCTGGCTTTATTTCACACATTTTCATGTATAGCTATTCACTCAACAACTTTCCATTTGTATAGAAATCTGCAGTTTAAGACAAAAAAGGTTAACTGGTTGGGTACTCTGCAGTCTACTTAACTTAGGGTCAAAATAAATAAATGGGTTAAGGGGCTTACGAGTCACAACAACAAATGCACTATTTTTAGAATAAGGATCGATTTAGAGGCTATAAGTCCCAACAGCTAAATTAGCCTAAAATGTTAAATAAATTGCTCATTAGCTCTTGTGACAATCACATGATGGATTTCCAGAGGTATGTGTCTGTGGGGTAAAAAAATGTTAAGCAGTCTCACATGGTCCAGAAGATAAACTGGGGCATAGAGCTTTCCTGAAAGTGTGAAACAAGAGAAATTAGCCTGCCAGTGGACGTCCAAGGCATTGAGTTCAAATATGGGAAACATTCTTCGTATTCTAGGCCTCCATGGAGCTGTGAAACTCCTATACTGTATATTACCATACCGTGAGTGACTGAAAGATGACGTCGTTAAAATGAGGCTGTTTCTAAAAGTGATGTGAAATTGCACTGATATTACATACACATATGTTTTCTCTGACTCATATCCAGTGCTACAGTGCTCCACAATAATCACCAAACACCACACAGGAGCTACCCTAGATGAGCAAATGTGTTGGGACACTTTATCATTACACTAACAGACTTTAAGGACATTGCATTTAAACACATACAGACTTTAATATCGAGACGGCCCCCCTTTGCAGCTGTAACAGCTTCCACTCTTCTTGGAAGGCTTCCCAAAAGATTTTCTGTGAAAATTTGTGCTCATTCATTCTGTAGAGCATTTATGAGGTCAGACACTGATGTTGGACTAAAAGGTCTGGATCACAATCTCTGATCCAGTTCATCCCAAAGGTGCTGGATGGGGTTGAGGTCAGGGCTCTGTGTGGGTCAGTCAAGTTCTTCCACACTGGACCCCTCCAGTCATGTCTTTATGGAACTCTCTTTGTGCATTGG
Source organism: Nannopetersius ansorgii (assembly GCA_037974605.1). Classification (NCBI taxonomy): domain Eukaryota; kingdom Metazoa; phylum Chordata; class Actinopteri; order Characiformes; family Alestidae; genus Nannopetersius; species Nannopetersius ansorgii. The sequence goes on along the minus strand of JBBPDE010000155.1, from coordinate 835,548 downwards.
GACACAGACATGCTGGAATAGAAGAGGTTCTTCCCCAAAATGGGTCCAATATGGCATTTTTCAGAATTTCTTGGTCTGCTGAAGCATTGATATTGTCCTTCTAAGGGGTCCAAACCCTGAAAAACAGATGCGTCCCAATACTTTTGTGTATATAGTGTGTAGTCATCATTCTTTGTTCTGTCAACTTTCTGCCGTGACAATTTCCCACTTGTTGGCCGAATAAAGCTTTATCTTATCTTATCTCTTATCTTACTGAGTAGATGGTCTTTATTTGTTCTTGTGCTATGAGAGTCAATACCACTATGAGGGCTGAAGGCTTTGTGTTCCACATTTTTATGAACCTGAGGGCTGACAAGTGGTTCACAAGATGGTTGGACAAGTATGGAGCTCTGGGCTCATATCTGTCATAACTTCATAAAGGAATCTCATCATCTTACAGCTCTTCAGCTGTAACTGCAGCAGAACTGCAGTTTCAAGTTTCTCATAATGACCTAGTAATGCTGCAAGCTACGTCTCATAGTTGCTGGTGGAGAAGCACCAGTGGAGCATCAGTGGAGTACCGTGGCAGTTTGGTGCAATATGAACTGCAGTACTGTAGTAGTACAATAGTTCAGTGCTGTGTTACTGTAGTTCAGTGCAGTATACAGTAGTATCTATAAATATTTGCACCCTTTGTCATTGGTAAAATAGGCTATAAGTATGTATTTGTTGTTGCTCATTCTCACTCTTGAAATATAAGAGAGTATATGTAAATAAATATATACAGAGTGGATATATCAGTAGATATGAGAACATTGTAGTTACAAACAGTGCCCCCCCAGCGAGTCGCCACACCACCCCTACACCCTCTAGTGTCGCTCAAATGAATATAGTTCACTATTGATAGTGCCCCCACCTTAGGCAGTTAGATGCCAGCCTGGTAAATCACACACACACATAAACACACAGGTACACAATGGAGTGACAGGCCTTGACAATAACAGTAGAAATGCACCAGAAAAATTGCACATTTTGACCACTGAAGGTATAGTTTGGGCATCCTGTAGTTGTCAATATAACAGGAATGAGCGCAATTTATGCAATCATTCTTTCATGTGCAATATTTATTGTGTAATATTTGTGTTTTTATGGTGCAATATTGCTATCTATCATTTAATTCATATTTCAGTTTTTAATTTAATCAGTGTCTTTCCTCTTTTTCCTTAGTCTGAAGTTTCATTGATCATAAGTCTCATGTCCGAGTCGAGTCATCTGAGTCATTTAAGGGCGCGTTCGCGACAAGATGAGCTTGTGTAATGAATTTTACAAGGCTATGCACGTCCAGAAAAGAACAGGGTTCGCTGCATGTCTGGTAACTGTTTCATTTATATAAATCTCTGCTCCCAGTGCCTCTAGTTTTTATGCAGCTTTGGGGAGAGTGAAAAAGAAATCGCCAGCGAGCCACTCTTCGGCTGTTTGCAGAGTGCGGACAGTTTTAGGGCCCACCCGGTGTCTGTCAGCAGTTAGTGACGAGCGTGCTGTATGCAAGCAGCCGCGTTACGATGAGCCTGAGAATTTGGGGTTGTTGCAAAAATTGGAAAACAAGCTCATAACTTCGAGGCCTCTGTAATGTGTTTTAATATAGTCGGCATAATGTTGAATGTGACATTTCCTAGAATAACTGCTCCTCTGCAGACAAGCTGGTGTTAAGTTTGGCACAGGCCAGCAGTGGAGAGAGAGAGAGAGAGAGAGAGAGAGAGAGAGAGAGAGAGAGGCAGAATGAGTGAGTGAGTGTGATTGTGAGTGTGTTGCTGGGAGCAGCTGGCACTTTCAGTCCAGCTTTTTCCAATGGATCACACAGCGGCGAGGCAGAAAGAGTAGGCAGTCACAAGCAGGCCAGACATGTTTTGTTTCCCTTCTCACATCCATTTCAATAAATGTTCATTTCTCACCCAGCGAAAAAAGGCCTTAGTAACTGCGGGAGAGCCCGCAGCATGCACAGGCTCTCTGCATACAAATGACTTCAGCTATTCTTCATGGAGAGGTTCGGGATGTTCAGGGTTTTGAGGGTTCCTCCACGCTCCTACATCACCATTAATGTTTGTCCTCCAAGCAGTATAGTTATCTAAAGACCAGCCTGCTTTGAAGTGCTCTCTGGATACAGTCCTAATGCCTCTCAGGCGGTGGAGCAACTGTCCCTTTTTGCAAGTCCTCTTTAACCCTTAGAACTGTATCAGTAAACGCTGATTTCAGTAAATATAAAGGTGTAGAACCGGTGTTTGTTCTCCTACACTCCTGCGGTTGGCTGCTTTTCTTCTCGGCGCCACCACTCAGCCGCTCTTTGGAGCCCCTCCTTCAGCGGACTATCCTGAAAGTTCTCCGGGTTCTTGTGTTTTTTCGTTTTATTTCTAAAATCGAAAATAAAAGAAATTTGTTCATTTTGGTTCTTTATAACATTTTGGTTCTTTATAACATTTTGGTTCTTTATGTAACCAGTAGTGTTTTTTATCATTATTGAATGATTTTGGTTCTATGTGACACAGAAAACCCAAACAAAGCTCAGCTTGATGTCTAACACCTCGAGCACCAACACAAACCGGGGGAACTTCCATATTAGGAGTTGTTGACTTCAATTTGTCGCTTGCTGTGCTGCCGACTCGGATCCATGCTGCTTGTGTTCTAAGGGTTAATCAAATCATCATCTGTGTTTGACCGCTGTGGCAGGTCCTCCCCCTCTAATATACACCCTCAGCCTGCATAAACACAGGCCTCACTGGATCCTGTGATCCAGTTTCACTATCTGTGTCCTCTTGGTCATACTGGAAGGATGGAGTCTGAGACCAGGGAGCTGCTATTTTCAGTGCACATTCATTTCCCCTTAATGTATGGGAGGTTACTAAGTGGATAAGAGGATAATGAGCAACTACTCAATTGTTTTGATCATCCCCCAGACCTCTCGATCGTACAGATGTGGACATGCCAAGCTCCACGCATCTCCAGCAATACAGTTTGGTCTGTTTTTTTGTGCAGTGTGAGGTCTGTTTCTCATTAGGTGGGATATGATGGGGGATATTACTGTTGACATGCCTTCTCAGATCCTGCCGAGGTCTTCACTAATGCTATGGGTGAAGAAGGATGGAGCCAAGTGCCTTAACTGTTATCATGAGGTATAAACTCCCAGGTGGAACTGATATACAGGTTCACGGTGCTGACTGCTGACTTTTTGGGGGTAAATCAGTAGTTATTGCAACATAATCTACATATTTGGTTATTGCAAGAGGCCATGGACTGACAGTTATGAAGAATTCCAACATACACTACATGGTAAAAAGTAATGGGACACACATGTTTTTTAGGGTTGGGGCCCCTTACTTCCAGTGAAGGACAATCTTAATGCTTCAGCAGACTGACTCTGTGGACCCAGTTTGGGGAAGAATCTTTTCTATTCCAGCATGACTGTGTCCCAGTGCACAAAGCAAAACAGCTCCATAAAGACATGCTGGAGGAGTTCAGTGCGGAAGAACTTGACTGGCCGCACTGGCCTCAAACCCATCCAGTACCTCTGGGATGAACTGGAACGGAGATTGTGATCCAAACCTTCTCATCCAACATCAGTGTCTGACCTCATAAAGGCTACAGAATCCCACAGAAACTCCAAAATCTTGTGGTCTTCCAAGAAGGGTGCAAACTGTTATAGTGGCAAAGGGGGACAGACTCTATATTAAAGTCTATAGATTTGAATGCAAAGTCCCTGTTGTGTACACTATGAAACACAATGTCCTTAAAATGTGCTTAACTCTACCTTTATTTACCCCTGAAAATACCCCAACCCCCTTAATTTGAATAAAGCGGCCATTAATTTGTGAACTCACCCCTTAATTTTACCTAAAAAGTGTATTTTAGGCATGAGTGTGAAACGATTCATTCAGGAGGTTCTGTTATTTAAGTGGAACATTTTAAAAAGTAAGAGCCTTAATCTGTACACTTTTCCCATTAATTTTCCTTAATTTCCTGGATATTAAGGTAAAAATTAAGGTAATTTTAAGGGGTTAAATTTAGGGGTTTGCTTTTGTAGTGATTTACATAATCAGTTTACATCAGTGTGATCTGAGGCAAAGCCTTGCCAGTTTAGGTGATGCTGTGGTTAGCCGAGACATGACGAAGCGCTGTTGGTAATTAGTGGAACCAATTTTGTCCTATTTCTGAAATTTGGCACTGGAGAGTTAACACTTTTATTTAAATAATGACTCACAGACGACTTAACTCCTCTGTGTCTGATTAATCTCACCCCCGTCTTATGGAACAATCTTCACATCTACATATCAGAACAGTCTATCAGTGCAGAAGAATAAATCTCAATTCATCACCATCTAACACTGAGCTGAATGTTATGTTCATCTTTTCTGATCCAGAAGTCATTCATGCAATATTGCGGTCTCGTGGAACCGGACCTGATTTCATAACAAGTCTGGAGGCAGCTCTGAGAAATCTTTGCTTAATTTAAGGGGGTTGTGAGTTGACAACAAACTGACGGTGAAATCTCTAATTGCCTCAAAGTGGAGCTCCAAATGGAGGGGTGGTGGTGCTCGTTAACACTGTCTAACGAGCCTGTCATTAAGCCCAAGGATGTGGTAACCGCTGTCACCTCACAGGGCAAAGGACTCAATTCCTGGACTTGATTGCTGCCTGTGAGTTTTAGCCAAGTGCTCTGGTTTCCTCAGTCAGTGAAGCATCATTTCAGGGGTGTTTCTCCACCTTTCGCCCTACAGACAGGCGCCTGTGACCCTGGGCAAGACTAAGCAACTCAGATGGTGTGATGTAATGAATAACATTTAAAGGCTGAGATTGTTTAGATATACATTTTTTAAACAATATCCTGTGCATATCGTCTGTCTACAATGGCAAGATTATCCTTACTGGAAAACATATATAAACGCTATGAAACACAATGTACTTAAAGTATAAGTATACTTAGGTATAAATATGAATTAAGTGGCCATTAATTTGTGACGCGATCCCTTCATTTTACCTTAAAAGTGGATTTAAGGCATGAGTGTTACAGACCTGCACTGTTACAGATTCTCTCATATTAGAAAAGAAACTGGTTTAATTTGGCATATTGTTCACTCAACAACCTTTTAGTTTAACAAGAGTAAAAATCTGCAGGTTATGAAATAAGTGGAGGCAAAAACTTGTGATGTCCCCGTAGCTATTTCACTGAATTTCTTTGATGTTTTATAATCCGGTGTAAAAGCTTAATCTGGGATATGGCTCTGTAAGACTATTTTTTTATGGGGTCTTCACCAAAATAAAGTCTAGTTTTACCAGAGTGCTCTCAGGGCACATCTGGGCCTCCGATTCAGTAACACAACAGAAATAGATACGGCTGCATTCCTTCTGCCCTCTCTTCTCCACGGCACATAACTGCACATCACACCAACGGCCAAGCATCTCTCACCTTCGTGCTGGGCATTCTTGGGCTAAATTTAGTCCGAACACTCACCCTTTTTTTTCCCGTACCTGAGACGGCCTTGATTCAGCGTTATAATGGATGCTCTGGTAAGAGTTAAAACGAGAGCCAGTGTTGATGCACTTCGCCACCCCTCCAGACTGCTAAGTGTTCTGGACCCGGTCTGACACGAGACAGCACAGCCTCAAACACTTCTTTTTTTCCCCCGGTACAAATTTTCAGAGTGTGTTTTCTCTCGCCTCCTAAAAGACACGGTGATTTCGGAGGTGGTGAAATGCTTTGCATTGTCATGTGTTGTACAGATGTTGGGTGCAGGAGGCAACACTCGCAGCCTGGTGGAAGAATTAAAGCTCTGATAAATTTAGCCCGTCTGCGAGGTGGACGCGACTTTCTTCTTTTCCTGGCCATGTGAGAAACACGCTGCCTTATGTTATCGCATGCGTTTCTGTATTGATTGCAGAGACAGGGCCTAGTTAGCATTTTCAGCCTGCAAGGTTTACCATTTCTCTCACGCAGCTTTGTTTTGTATTTCCCCTCTGCATGTTTCAGTGACATTTGGAGGCTGTAAGTCACGAAAGTTGAAACAGCTCCACATTTACTCCGATTACTCCGCTGTAATCGAAATTTCTGATGTGTGTTTTAGTCTGTTTATTAGAAATGTGACGCAGGCATTTTTGGACATTTCATCAGTAAACATAAAACTTGATACCAATACTAGTTTATATAAGATTATATAGACTATATAGACAATTGTGTGTTTGGGCTCCAGATGTTTTAATGGCCCTGTTTTATGCATGAAGTCAGTGGTGGTCCTCTCAGGTAGGATATAATTACAGGACCTGATTATACGTCTTACCACACATGGCCAGACCCAGACAGTCAGCACTGACCCTTCGCCGCTTGGAAAAGCGGGACAAATCTGCATCTGCGCCCAGGCGCAATGTTCTGTGAAGTGTAATTGTATTGTTTATTTCCCCAGCCGTGTTTTGTTCAGACAGATATGTAAATGTTTACGCATGTGGCCCTGGCCTGCCCTTGCCGGTCATTCTCATGCGAGGTGGACGAGGCTGGCGTGTCTGCCTGGATGATGTTGTGTGAAGTCACACTTCCTTGTGCTGCGATTCATTTCTACTACTTGGCACGGACTGCAGATATCTGTGCAGGGTTAGTATGGCAGGCCCAAACCAGGTCCAGTCACTGTGCTCAGAGCCATTACTCCAGTGCTACAGAGTTTTCTTTTCCTATATTTCATCTTCTTAACCCTTAAAAATCATAGTTTTGTAATGGTCATTGATAGAATCCTAAATAATACCTTTAAAAAATGAATTAAATAAATAATGTAATTCATTATGCCATCCCCTGGAACAGTGGAAAAAGTAATAAAAAATGTAAATTAAATTCTTTGATAAACTTTTTGGATCTCTGATACAACATCTACATCCAAATTCTATTTAATTTCCATTTTTGGTTTTCTATTTTTTATGATTTTTAAACTCATTTTACTGCAATAACAACATGGTAATTTTTATTGAAACTGCTAAAGTAATAGTCAGTAATATTTAACCACCAGCAAAGTAAAATTCAGTTCTAACTTTTTCACATTAAATTACCTAAAGATTCTCCATAAACAATGTTTGTATTCATCTTTGAAAGGGAGGAAACTGACGTGAACCCACACCAGCAGGAACAAATTCACTTTCACCTCAGTGTCGTTTTGGGACTTAACAGATTAAACCCCACTCTGTTAGCACGTGAACAGAATATATGTAATACTTTTATACTTTTTTGCTGTTTTAATACTTTTTAGACTTTTTACTGTTTTAATCTTGTAATGGTGAGGATATTAATGATTCTATGTATATCATTTGCATTCAAATTCTATAGAAATCCCTTACTGCTCAGATATATGGCTTTAAACAGTTTGCACAGGAGCCCAAGACTTTTTCTCAGTACAGTATGGCTTAATGGTGAAGATATTAATGCATCATTAGCATACTGTATAGCCAAACCTATAGAAAGTCCAGCATGTGAGTCTGTGCAATGTGTTGGACAAGCTGCTGAACTGCCGAACACAGAGAGGCTAAAGAGGTCACTCATCATATTTTTGCCTGTCATTTTCAAACACGCACACACAGGAGCTACAGCTGTGTTGGTGTTCAAACTGGAAGGTGGAGACACGCGAGATGGCCTCATCTCTCTGGAGCTCCAGACTACAGACGCTGCCGAGCGCTCTGGCCGGATTACGGATGATGTTCCACGTGTGCTGACAGACTAATTGAGCGGTGTGATGTTGACCCTTGCTCAGATGCAGCCAGCGTGTACGTTTATGGATCATTTCCGGGCGGTTTTCGCTTTATAGTTAGTCTGCAGATCGCTCAATGAAACTTCAGCCATGGCTGCTGGCCAGGCGAGTATGAATTAAACATCTGTCCTTCCAAAACCTGCAGTCGACGAGATAATTATGTGATTCTGGAGCTTGTGCATGGAAGGAGTGGAACGTATCAGGGCTAGGAGTCAATATACAAACCACACATGCCCAGGAATTCTTCTCAGGCGAGAGGAAGTTCACTGATAGGTTGATTGACTGATGGATTGCTTGCGCAAACGAAAGGGAACAAAGCACAGTTTGGACTGAATGACATGACTAAAGTGAGACTGACGTGTTGTTGGAGAACTTTTCTGTCCCATTTGCAGCATATGTTTTGGAATAACTTAAAGTAAGCACGACCACAAGACGGATTTCTGCTCTGTATTTCTTTTCCCCCCCTGCAAATTGGAGATTGTGTCTCATGACAGGATGATCAGATCATGAATGAATTAAGCCAATTATGTCTGCACAAGCATGGAGAGAGAGAGAGAGAGAGAGAGAGAGAGAGAGAGAGAGAGAGAGAAAAAAAGGCAGCCATTCCTCATCTGCAGATCAAAAAGCAACATAAATAAAGAGACATGAAAGAAACATTCCGGTAATCATCAGCAAGAACGGCTGGATGATATATTTGCGGGTTGCCTTCACTGTGTGATCAGGCTCTCTAGGAAGCAGGAGAGGATGAAGCGACGGCTTCACATCCACAGTGCTTTAAATTCATTTGCAACAATTTTGGATGGAGAACTGTTTGAATCAAGGTGGTAGGAGCCTAGTGCCTGTGAACCCAATGACCACAAAGTTACAGGTTCAACCCCCCTACTTTCTTCCATTGTGTACTTGAGCAAGACACTTAACCCTCAGTCGCAATACTTTTGTATATATATATATATGGTCTGTTGCTTCGCTGTCAGGCAGGTTACATCAGAAGATGATGCCCTGGCTGAAATCAAGCAGAAACAGGATGAAGTAGTGAGCAGCCTGATACAAGAGCAGGTAAAGTCATGCATTGTCAGCTTTTTCATCAGTTTGTTTACCTTGCATTCCATAGACATTATACCACTGTGCACTAAAAAGTATATCAGGGCATACTGTAATTATTAGGCTGAAGTAAACAGGTTAAATGCGAGATCCCTGAGCATTTAATAAACAAACCATAAACAAAAACACATAAATTAACAAGGAGTCCAGGGTACACAAGGAATAAGGAAGACTTAAGACTTATGATAAGATATAAAAGTAGCAGAGTTTTAAGAGGTTGGGGGGTTATTGAGAATCCATAAATACGGACTGAAACACAAATGGTATTTATACTGACAAGGGAAATGGTAACATCTCATTAGGGGAAGACAGGACAAAGGTGGAGACTTCAAAACAATAGCAAACTCACATGGAAGACAGACACATGAACCATTGCAGGAATAAAAAAACACACAGATGTAGAAACAGGGAAAACAAGAAATAGAGAAAAGATGCAAAGGATGACGTTACACATAAAGTGACTTTTTTACAGATCACTGTAACTTGGCTCTTGGCACATCTCTAATCTGACTTGTCTGATTTTTCTAATCTGATTTCTACTGGTCTATTTGTCATTAAATGGTCACATAATTATAAGGGACAACGAGCATTTTTAAAAATGAAGTTTTCTTGAGACATTTATATCATTTGTCATTGCATTCATTAACAGGCTGAGATCCACCACTGGCGTAACGCATATAAATGTGGACGGCAGCAGCGTCGGCTACTGCTTTGCCATCAGAGGGACATCCTGGATATAATGAGGTCGGCCACCCGCTTTAGAGAGGTGCTGCAGAAGCAGGCCCTGGCAGAGACTGATACCAGGCCTGCAGCTCCAGTTCGGGTAACTACTCTCCAACAACTGCCATCATTCTTCCCTTTCACTGACGTCCTGCCCTGCAGCCAGTGCCTGTCTTAATGAAGGTCACCACACAACAGGCCTTAAGCGCTGTCACTGTGCTGGGGTGAAGGGCTGGGGCAGGAGAGCTGGATTTTGCCATTTTTATCCACAGTGTTCAGGTGCTGTGTCGAGACGTGCTTACGGCTTACAGAACCATGCCGTGTTATTACTTATTTTTCACAGGAGCAAAAGAGTTTTATCACCAAGCCTGGGATTATACCAGCTGCCAGAAGCAGAGATAAGTCGCCCCACGAGCAAAGGAGGCAAGTGTGCGACAATTCACTTCTGTTGTCGAGCTTTAATCACACGAGGGTTGTTTATCATTTAGTGCTGATATACAGGAGCCATTTGATGTCAGCCGTGGCGTATTTTTACATGCACCATCTTAGGGATTTAGGAAATACTGCAGTGCAGCATTTAGTGTATGCCAGGGCTGCAGAGTATGACACACAGCATTGCATGGGGTGCCAGTACAGTAAAGGATGTGAATATCATAGGCTTGTTGTCTGTCTTTGGCGTGCACTCTATCATTGTTACAATGCAGCACTCAGAGTAAGTACCCAGAGAGATGGAGGGACGCAGAAAGAGAGAGAGGGAGAGAAAGAGAGAGAGAGAGAGAGAGAGAGAGAGAGAGAGGAGTGTGTGAGAGAGGACGGAGGGGGGCTAGATGGGAAAGGGAGGCAGAGCGATTGGACACAGGGAGAGACACAGAGAGCGAGAGCGAGAGAGAGACATAGGGAGAGAGAGGGGGAGTGAGCCAGAGGAGAGGATATTGAAAGGGAAAAGAGGGCACAGCTGTAGAGAGCGATGCAGGCTGTTTCGCCTGCTCTCTCTCAGCTCACACATCACTCAAATGGGACTGCGAGTGGGGATTTGGTGGGGAGTGGCTGCAGTCTCTCAAGGACCTGAAGGAGGGCCGTCTACTGTACCTCCGCCTATTTGCTTCTGTGGCTCTGCTGGCACTGTCATGCCACTATGCCAGCCATGAACAGGCCAGGGTAGGTGGAAGACATTTTTCGCTCTGCACATCTCTCTCTCTTTCTATCTCCCTCTAGCTTTCTGTCTAGCTCACTCTCTCCTTTGCATGCATGGCCTTCTTACTGCACTTTATGAGGAGAAAAGACCCCGGGGATTCCACCAGAGCACCATGCAATTCTTGAGATCAACGTCGTCTTTCATTTGGGATGTCGAAGCTGCTGTAAGTGGCACTCGTCTCGATAATCCGATCCCATCCCACTGCAACGCGAAGCCGACGGGATAAGGCCCTGTTTGACCCCGAGTCAGGAGTGTGAGCACTAACTTTTCTTATGTTTCCACAGATTTTTGACTAAAGCAGGTCTGAGGAGGCTCCTGACATCAGACGAAGTTTGGAGCTTCGGAAAGAAGAGGAGTTCAGGTGAACAAATCCAGACAGAACAAGAAACTCTGCAGCAGACAGCAGGGTCCAAAGACTCATGCGACCCCAAGCACTTCTTAGCATATGGCCACCGAAGCCAGCCATGTCATCACGCCAATACTGAGAGAAAAGTGAAAAGCGAGGATGGAAAAACTTCACGTCGGCGCGAGCCACCGAAGGCAGACTCTATACCGCATGGTTGTGGTGGGTGAAGTATTTAGATGCTTTGGCAAGGCCTACATCAGTTCAACAGCTGTCACTACAGCAGACTGTCCAACTTCTTCTTTACTTAAACTCTACTTAAATGGAGGAAAGAGCAGTTGGACTCTTAGCTATGCTGTGCTGTCAGTTTTTATATCATCTGAACATTTGAGAAGACTTTTCCCCAGTCATAGTCAAGAGGGCTGCAATTCATTGTCAGGGCTGATTTATAGCCTACATCCAGCATTTTTGCTGACTCATGCTATTAGCATGATTCAGTCCTCTCACAACAATAGAGTGACTGGGTGTAGTGGATTGTAAATATATCAGCACAAGGCATAGTACACTCAAAAACATGAAATGCTGGATTCACTGAAAGATGTCAAGTGGTTCCACATACCTGTTTTAAATAGCTTCTTTAAATAGCTCCTTTACACTCGAAACCCGGGACATTTTCTGGATACTTTTACCAGTTATATTCGAGCGTCATTCATCCATGCAGCAGTATACAATTGTATATATTTATAGGGATGCATGTGATCATATACATGTGCGGCGTGTATATTTTGTTATTTCAAAATCATGTAGAAAATACAGTCCTGCAATGTTTTTACATCTAAAATTAAACTAAAAACCCTCACAGAAAAGTCCAGCTTTTCTGGCCGTAAACGTAAGCCATCTTTGCATATGTATCCGCTTTTGTTCACACATGGGGGACTCCATTTTCCTGGTATTGTATTAATTCTCATGCAAGGAAATTGAATTCACACCCAACCCCAGTAAAAGGATGAAAGAGGCTTCAGATACTACATTCCTACTAGTCAATCAGACAAAAGTAATAAATACTTTTAATATATTTTTTGTGAATTACTCCTACATTCAATTCGAATGCAAGGCCATGTAGAAAGAAACAGTGAAATGACACCAGAAACCAATAGGAATTATGTTTAACTCAGCAAGGCTAGAGTGACCAAGGAAACACTTATGAAGTAAAACTTGCATTGGTTAAATAACATGAACAAAAAAACTGATAAAGACTACAACAAAGCAATTCCATTTTTCAGATATAACCAGAGCTGACCTAGAAGTTTATCTTTAATCTCTTTAATCTTCTCCTAAATGTTGCATTTGAATTATGATGCACTTCCAAAGTGAACTAATTAAAGATTGTCCTTCCAGAGTATGAGACTGAGAAGAACACCCAAAGCTCCTCACAAAAACATCCACAACATGTGACACCGGCCAAAAGCAGCGACGTATACTCAGGAGAAAAAATACAATATCCAACTGAAGTCGCTTGGAAGCCTATCAAGAATGTGCAGCATTTCACATCAGGACAGCACAACCAAACTAGCTGTGGAATCACTGAGAGGGCTCCTATTGTGTCCAGCCTGTCATCTGACATAGAGGAAGATCTACCCTATGATTACGATGACAGCCATAAAAAACCCAGAGAACAAAGAGAAACAAAGCTTCAAGAGGTGCTGAAGACCTATTCCACCTCGGAAGATATGAGCCTAGACTGTGGCCAGGCGGTAACAGACAATGCAACTTTCAATGTGGAAAACAACCAACGGTCACAAACTGTTTTGTTGTTGAACAATAACCATGAGATTTGCAGGGAGTCAAGGAAGAGTGAATCAAATACTGCTTTCACACGGATATGGCAGAATACAAAGGACTCCATCGCAGATAAACCACTTATTGCTAATTTGGTCCAGGCTCTGAGCTGCGATCTGAAAAGGGGAGAGGAGAGCCCATCCTGTGATGATAGCCTTTCTGAGACAGAAGATAAATCTGAACCCTTTTCGCTTCAGAGCGAAGCATTTGCGTGGTCCGAAGAAGAGAAAGACGTTCTCAATGAAGAGAAAACAAGCACCTGTTCTTTGGTCTACGCTGAAAAGTTCGCCGTGATCCCAGAACCTTCTTTATATTACTATCAGCCCAGCAACAAACACTATGAGCTTGGTTCACATGATGTTCCTCATTATGAGAGAGAAATGACCGCAGAGTGCACACTTTCAGAGATTTTATCTCCAGTAGATGAGGTTTTGTCATATGGAAGTGCAGAACTCCCTCCGTCGGTTAAAGCTGGTGGTCCTTTCGAACCAAATAGCAACAGTTTACCACCTCCTCCGCCTGCCTTTGAGATCATCACATGGACTAGTGAGGAAGATCTTCCAGCTCCACCTGACTTTGTTGAAGACATTTCCATTAACAGTGAGAACGTCCCTAACCTTCCTGTGGATTTGTCCTTAAGCAGAAAAGAGGCTAATAGTCTCGGAGAATGTGAGGAAAATAAGGACATTGTTATTGGAGATGGGTGTAAAACCCTCTCCCCTGCACCGGCCACAGGACAGGATGCAGAAGATGAGTGTTCTGAGTACACCAGCTCTCTTCCTGTGGATGAGAGTAATGAGATTGAAGACCCCTTATCTTTCTTTCACATTGGAGGCAGGGTTCTTGTCTGCAACTCAAGACCCGGAGTGCTGAAGTATAAGGGACTGACTGAGTTTGCGGGTGGTTTTTGGGCTGGCGTGGCATTGGATACTCCCACTGGAAACCACAACGGCACTTTCAGAGGTGTAAAGTATTTCACATGTGAAAAGAATCACGGTGTCCTAGTCAGAGCCGAGGACGTTACTCATCTGCACAGGGAGCATTGCAGTGATTTGAAGTCTGGTTTGGATGAAGACAGTTTCTCAGACGAGGACCCCTCACATGGCCAAGATGGAAAAAAGGTGAATAAACCATCTGGGAATGGACAAGGGAGACATAAGGACAGCCAAAGCTCTTCTGGACATGATCCATCAGCTCCAAAACCAACATGCCAGCAAGAGCAATGCGAATCCGAAGCTATCAGAGAAATGTCCAATGAGTTGACAAGTTTTTCAACGTCCAGTGAAAAATCTCCATTAAAAGTGAGACACTCTTATTATAAAACAATTATACACTGCCTGTCAAAAGTCTGGGGACACCTATCTTTGGGAAATAAACATAAAATTGTAATTTCCAAAAACCTTGGGTATACTGTATTTTTCAAGGCAATTTTTAGCCAATTAAAAAAAACAGAAACTTGATCTTTAATATGTGAGAGCTGCATTTTAAACCAAAAATAATTTGTTTGTTTAATTTTTTATTTCAGATTAAGTTTTTCATTAAAAGTAAGAGTTAACTAATTTAGTACATGAGGTATTTAATACATGAGGTATTTAGTACAATACTTTATGCATATTTATGCTATTACATTGGTTCAGGGACACTACAGGTACAGGAGCATTCAAACAGCACGAGTCCAATGGCGCACTTTATTTACACCATAAACTTACAACATAACTTGGCCATTGCCTATTGGAAATTGCACTTATCATCTGAACCATTTATTTACATATCACAGAGCAGACATGCAGACAAAAATGGATACACACATTCACCCTACATGCTGTGAGGCTATAGTGCTACCCACTGTACCAACATGCCATCCGTTCAAAAGAACTTGAAAAACTGGTTACAATTGTTTATTATGGCTACTTTGAGAAGGGCTTAATACGAGGAGCGTTCAAAAAAGTTTCTTTTATATTTGTGTTGGAAACACAGCAACTGAAGAAGAGTAGCAACTGTCCGTGTCTGAGAGTTTAGCTCTGATTTGCACCTTTTTGGAGCTCAAAGAAGCTGTAAGGGGAGGACGATTTTCATGTGAAAGCAGCAGTGCATCAGTGGCTATGGGCTCAACCAAAAATGTGTTTTACTGATGGCATTAAAAAGTTGGTACGACGCTGCAAGAGAAGGTGACTGTAGAAAAGTGATATAACTTCTTGTTGAAATTCTTGATAAACAGAGTGAAAGAAAAGTGTGGGAAATTTCTGAATTTCCAATTCTAACCAATTTTGTTGGTTTGAACATGTTTATTTGCATTTTGCGAAGCTAGGTGTCCCCAAACTTCATCACTGAGCTACTTCATATCATGGCGTAAATATGCAAAATGTCATGCGAATTTCATCAAACTGAACTTCTACTTTACAAGCACCTTGTGGAGGAATCTAATGTACTGATTGAAAAGTTAACCGAGGAGGTTTTTGAGGATGCTCTGAAGAGCGTACAAGAGAACAGGAAGAGACATAGACAGATAATTGGATCAAAGCATGAGAGTAAACCTATTGATTATGTAAGTAACCCAACACATGGTTCCAGAGAATATTACATTACTTATGCATTTGTCACAATTATTCTTCATCTGTTTCACGAAACTGAACGTTCTTTTCTCAGGGTTTCTGGAAGAGGGAAAACAGCAGCTTCACAGCCAGAAAGCCATGTCTCATGGATCAGTGGCGCCAGGTGTATCCTAAAACCCCTCCACAAATACGAGTCCAACCCCATGAGCACAGCATTGTGTACAAAGTGGTAGATGCCACAGTTGAGGCGCTCTGTGGCTGCCCAGGTGCTCTTGCTGCATTCGAGGCCTCTGAGACACCGAGCTACTTAGTAGATGAAAAAAGCCGCAAAGGCTACAGGCAGGTGAGTACTTTCTTGTATTTTTTTTTTTTTTGTAAATACTTTCTTGTAAATGAATGTTAACCCTTGGAGGAGGGCAATCACAAATACGTGGCGAGCTCTGATTGGTCCTTGGGAAGCCGGTGGCCTATCAGCTCTTGGCCCGGTGGTTAGGGAGTTGCCCCTGCGATCTGAAGGTTGCAGGTTCGAATCCCAGGTTACTGCTAGTGGCACCTTTGGGGTACTCTTGAGCAAGGTACCGTCCCCACACACTGCTCCCAGGGCACTGAGAAACACAGAGAAATAATTTTGTGCTGTTCAGACTGTTCTGTGGTGTGTTAACATATGACAAATGGAGACTTTACACTTTACAATCATCAATGTGTGAGAACAGACAGTCCTGAATTATAATGCAACATTTACCCTCAGGGACTGCTTTAGCCATGAATGAAACTCTAGAACATTAGTGTTGAATTCCTGAAGGACACTGAAAAAACTCACTCTCCAGGGCATGACACTGTTTTAAAGAGACTCCTCAAAGTAAAGACTACTTGTGTGCATCTTGCTATATTGCTATTTATCCCCAGGAAGACTAAACCCTACTTTTACAGGTCCTGTTCCAGTTAGCGTCTGATATACTACACGAGGTTTGTGCCAGTATATTGGAAACGAGTAGTTCTGGCCAGAAAACACAGGAAACATCAGTCATCTCAGCTCTGCAGATTGGGCAAGTTTCGGTCAACTATTTAAAGGTAAGATCATAACTAGAAATCACTGAAATGCTATTATTAAAATACCATCTAGACATCATTCATATTATGAGGGGAAACGGGTGAAAACCCGGGTGATAGGCTTCTTTCCCCAAAGTACCACTATACCAAAATATGTTTACCAGTATTCTTAGGCACTTGTCTAACCTTCATGACCACCTCACACTGTTTTTACTGAACTGACTGCTGTTGCATGTCATTTAGGGCCTGTTTTGCAGACCCAAGTAAAGCACAAGCGTAGACTTAAATATAATTTCCAGTGATGCTTCACCATCAGGTCTGCAATTTGGCTCAAGACTAGGCTTAGTCCAGGAAAGTGGCCCCTAGGGCTGGCTTGGACAGTGGCATTTAAAGGGGAATTCAACTGATGTTTAAATGTTTCTGCAAAATATTAAGCAAAGTCATTCACATTGCTTTTATTTAAAATGTAGAGAAGCTTAGTGGTCATAAAGGTACACTGTAGTAATAGAAGCCAGACATGTGAAGGGTTTAATCCTTCTAAAAGCTACCACACAGAAAATTATAACACTAAAACATTATGCATGATTTGGAGATTCAAATGTATACATTTTTAAATTCATTCAAGACGAAGAGTTCCATTTTTTTTTTTCAAACTTACTTTAATTACATATAAAAATACATTTAAACAGTAGACATAGCAACTAGGGCTGGGCGATTAATCGAAAAGTAATCGACATTCAGAGCCTATAATCGATAAAATTTTTCCAGGTCGATTATTTCGATTACTTTGCCTTTAAAAACACTACCGCGTGTGGAGTCACGTGACCCCGCTCCATTATGTTACGTTATTCCGACGAAATATCGAGCACGGAGAGCTTAAACACTGAGACAACTGAGCAACTTGTCAGTGAACTATGAGGGCAGAAACATAAATAAATAGAATAATCGTTCATTAATCGTAATCGAGTTAAAATGTTCAATTCATCGAGATTTAGATTTTAAGCCAAATCGTCCCGCCCTAATTGCAACCCTTAAAATGTACTATTTCACATCAACCCCCACTTTAAACCTAGTACTAGAGCAGCCTTTTGCTTTCACTCGTTTCAATCTGTCCACCTCACAAAGCAGCATTACTAAACAATCTAAACAAAATGGTTATCACTTGTTCTTCACTGCTGTTCGCATATCATCCATCGTGGATCCATTTTTCTTCTCCACACATTTACCAACATCTTACTAAGAGTTCTCCATGGGATTTAAATCCAGTCATCCCAGCCACAAATTTCCTCCACCCCAAACCACTTAAATCACTTGAGGAGCAGTGTGGCATCTCGCATTGTCTCAGAATATCCACTTCTTTTGTGGTTAAACCCCTTCAAAGACATTAAAACCCGGTTCCTAAACATCAGTGTATGACTGCCGAGCCAAAAGCATTACATTGATGTGCAACAATTGCTGTATGTAGGCCATAAATAATGTTAAATGTCAAGGATTTGTGCAAATCTTTATTCAAATCTAGACTGCAGTTAAAAGAGAAGCTCAGAAATTGCTTAATCTGGAGCGCACTGATCAACAAATGACAGAGATCCTGCAAACACTGTGCAAGTACTGGTATGCTAAGAGGGACCATGTGGACTACATCTTGGTTAGTACAACGATTTTCATGCTATAACCTTTAAATGAACAAGAGTGGACAGCCTTTTATAGGTATCTCATGTTTGCATTTGATCTTTTTCTAGATTCAGGAGCTTCACAGCGAGGAGAGCCAGTGGGTGGATTACTCTACTGACCAGATTACTGTGAAAACGCAACTGGCAGAGGAGATCTTCAAACTCCTTCTTGATGACACTATATCAGCTCTGAACCGCATATACATATCAGGCAACAAATGATGCCAAGCTAGCACTTTTGTCATGTCATCTTGATAAGTTTTTAAGAAAATCTTAATTTTGATTTGTATAAAAGAACTAGAATCGAAATTGAATAAAGGCACATTTGTAGATTGTGTGTTGTAATTCAACTTTAAAGTTGGTCATTTGGGTTTTTGGAGGTAATTAGAAGGTTTGGGTGCTATGATATTTAATGGTGTGTGTGTGTGTGTGTGTGTGTGTGTGTGTGTGTGTGTGTGTGTGTGTGTGTGTGTGTGTGTGTGTGT
>JBBPDE010000155.1:783548-800522 GCA_037974605.1 Nannopetersius ansorgii | reverse complement strand
GGTTGGGAGCTGGGTCTATACTACGCAAGCTATGATGACTTTCACCTTGATATTTTAGCGCGGATGTATACCTAGCCCAATTGCACTGTAGGGGCTACCTACAGCAGCTTCAGCAGCCAGTACATCATTTTAATTCAATAATGATAGCTAGACTTGTCTTGTTTCTATTTGTGAAGTACGTATCTGCACTCAGTGGTATCTTGTTTGAAATGTTTGGATATATAATTTAAAAAATAGAATAATGACTATATATTTAGGGTGGCTTGGGATCACCTTGTGCAATGCGGAATTAGTTTACTGTCGGAGTTGAGAAAGCCGTTCTAAAAGACTTATTTAGTAATTTTTTTTAGTCTTTGCAAATTAAGTTATTATTGTCCAAATGATGAATATGTCATTTCAGGGCAGTGGGTAATATTGAAACGTTTTAGTTGCTTCATAAGAAGCCTGATTTTATGTTAGCTGGATTAGTGCTATGCTAACAAACATTTAAACATTTTAGTGTAGGTGCTTGGCATATCTTTTCTTTAGGTTATTGTTGTATTTGAGAAGTGTTTGCAGTGGGTGCGTTATCAGTTTTGGTAATTAGCTAGTTAGTGATAGGTTAGGTCACTCATCCAGTAACACAACTAGTCTTTCGCATTCCCTAGCTGTTTACAAAAGACCCAAAAGGAAATCTTGATAGCATTACATGTATTGTTTGATGTCAACTGCCCTGGCGATTGGTACAAATCTTTAAAAGCCTAATTCACAACTTCTTTTGTTGTTGTTATTGAAATACATTCATGCATTTTGTTATTCATTTAATAGAACCGGAACTCTGATGGACAAAGTTATAAATCATAAAACAACAAAACATGTTAAGAGGCTTACCTTCCACATGTTTCACACTTGGTACAGTTTCTTATTGGGTTTAATAGGATTTCAGCCAATGTAGCTACAAGAGCCTTCCTAAGCACTAAGCTGAGACATGAAGTGTGTTATGATCTATTGAATGAACCTAACAAGGAGATAAAAAACAAACAAAAAAAAAGAACCTCCCCATTTTGAGCTAGTGCAAAGCTGTTTGCAGCATGCTTTTATTGCAGGATAGTTTTTAACATTTGGTGGCATTTAGTGGTGTTTTAGAGGCATTTAGAAGGATTTAGATGTGTTAAGAGGTGTTTTCATCACACATTCGCATACCTCAGCTCATTAGCCACCCTGTACTTATAGCCAGGAAAAACTGACCTATGGACCAACATGGCAGAAGATAACATAACAGCAAAGAAATAAAGGTTTATTTTGTCATGGTTATTATTAATTATGGTTATTTATTGCAATGCTTAGGCTACACTTAAGGGTTAACTGGCTCCAAGCAACCTACATTTGCAGCCGGAGAGTTTCCTGCATATATTTTATCAGGACAGTGCGGCTCCACAGGAGTCGGAACATGCTAAGTATAAGTCCTCTGTCACTGGTGGTCAGACTGTGTTGAATTCAGTGCTGTGTGTTAACTGTATGAGTAAATGTTTACAGAGCCCATTGATGGTGACTGAGTGGATATTATGAGCACTGTTGGTTGGCTCATCATGTTATAAACTCAACTGGAATGCTGTGGTCCATGTCATAAAATGAAGCACCCAGCCCTGAGAACAACGGTGTATTTTTGTCATAATGTGTTGTTTCACTCAATAAGAATAAGAAGGCTGTAATACAGTGATTTTTGAACCATGGTTCATAAACGTGAGAGGCTAATAATTTGAATAAAATAATAATACATAGCAATATGCAATAATAAACGATACACAATTCTATAGTGCTCAGTATATACACACCTAGGAGTGCCTATAACTTTTGCCCTTTATAAAGTTCGGAGTCTTCCCCAAGGATGCTTATTGGTGTAGTATGGTGTGTTGCCTAGGGTAGTTTATAAGGTAGTTTATATTTCTCATGTGCTTTTGCCCATGTGGTTTTGTTATTGTTATATGCGGTTTTGTTATTGTTGCTCCTTGTCTCGGCCATTGCCTTGCTTCCTCTTTAGTATGTTCCAATTGCTGTGAGGCACAATTGTGTGTAATTCATGACTCTATTCCCCAGTGTATCAAGCCTCCAGTGTCTTCATCACCCACAGTGCCTCACAACAACTGGGATCTGTATTAATATTCTACCCTAAAACCACTGGGCTGTGACTGGAATGATCTTTGACTGTTATGCTAATGTAAGAACAGTGTTGTCCATCCATCCATCCATCCATCCATCCATCCATTGATTCAACCATTCATCCATTCATTAATCCATTATGCTTATCTTAACCAGGGTTCTGGGGGAGCTGAGGCCTGGAAGTCACCTAGAACCACTAATGAGAATTAACTAATGGAAATGTCATTGCAAAAAAAACGCTTATAAAGCATTGAACACTGTTAAATTATTGCAAGACAGTTAAAAATGAAATGACTGCAATGCACATGATAAGTTTGCATTTAGCATTACTTGTGATTAAAAATTTCAAATTACCCTTAACTATAATAGCATCAATGCATTGCCTCTTGTAGCTTTAAATTACTTTTAATTAATTTAATTAATTAGTAATTTGTTATTAGTCATAGTTCAGCGTCGTTCAGTTCAAGGCTAAGTTGAGTGTGGCACTGGTTTAACTTCAGTGTTTTATGGCCCACATCTATGTTCCACCAGAATCCAGGAATTTTCTGTGTCTTGATGTAGAACAGGATCGAGGCTGTAGAACTGTTGAAATGACCTTTTCATCGCAGCTTAGTCATAATTTATATCTGCAGCTTTTTCTTACGTGTCACTGACTTGCATTGAGTCAGAAAGTACCTGAATCTGTGATGCACGTGCGGATTGGACAATAATATTTTGCTCATTTCTCATTGTCCCAGATTCAGGGCCCTTTTTGAACGCCACATGGTTTATGTCGTCAATCACTGCCACAAAGGATGTGAGCGCAAAAATGCTAACATACTGGGGAGGAAAATCTAAAACGGACATAGTTTTTAAACTGTTCATGTTAAGAGTTCAGACTAATTGTGTGGTCGAGTCTTCATGACTTATTTGTTGACCTTTTCGGTTCTTGTGACAGTGATGCAGAGGGCCATTCTGTAAAGATTCACTTACCACAGAGCATTGTAGCCTTCGGAAAAATACAGTTACTGGAAAAAATCTGTCATTGGATTTCATTGAACTTGCCTATGCTAGCCTGTCAGGGCACTCAAACAATTGTGTGATAGTTTTTGTGTTAGATTTTTGACATCAGCTTATAAGTACATGAACACATACATGTATACTGTATATATATATTTACACACCACACACACACACACACACACGTGGTGCAGAATTACACTATTTGTGAAATACACAATTAATTACATTTATGTTTAGTTATCTTTTTAGTGTTGACAGCCTTTGAATCTACATTGCTTCAGTTTATTTCAAGTCAAATAAAATGAAAATAAACTTTTATTTGATAAAAATCATGATTTAAAAAATCTCTTTTAAAAACTCAAATGTGGTATGGATTCATGTGAAAAAATGTTTCTGTCAGTTTTAATGTAACATTTTTTCTTACTATACGTTTTTAGCAAATTTGATAATAAAGTGCATCCTCTTTTACTTATAAACTCAAATGTGACAGTTCAGAAATTGTATTTTTGATATTTAACAGAGCTTCTGTAGCTGACTAGCTGACTTGTAGACTTTAAATCAAAGTTGACATCAAGGTATCCATACAGTAGTCTATAATAAAAATCACCCGTAGAATCTGTCACTTTCAGAAGTCCATGAATCAATTAAAGGTACTTGAAAAAAAGGTACTTGCGAGTCAGTTAAATGTTATAATCAGGGCTGCCTGTAATGCAAGGTAGAAGTTTTAAGAAACCATAAAGCTCACAGATATGTTGAGCCATAAATGTATGTTTAGGCCTTTAATTATTAATACCATCCTGGTTCCAGTGTTGCCTGCAGAGCGGCCGTATGAGTCAGGCCCACTGAATTCTTTGGTCATTTAGACATGTGAGATGAAACAGTAGGGGTATGTTTGGAGGCATGGATTTGATGTAAGGAGGGTAATTAGTGCTGAAATATCCCACAGAATTCTCTCTCATTAAAAAGCAGCACCCCACCACTTCACCAACAACTTCTGCTGTACAGCTGCTCTTTTTTCACTCTTTCATTTTACAGCACAAATGTTTTGCTTTTTATGTTCCTTTTTTTCTTTTTTTTTTAATAGTCTCCATCACAAAGCCATCTGGCAATTACTTCAAACATACACTAAATAGGCCCATGGAATTTATAATGCAGACCCAAGACATGCACTACATGCACAGTAGTTCATAAAAATGCAAATACTACAAAATTCCCAGTCTCATTAATTGTCCTTGGCATTTTTAAAAGGGGACGTTCGCACACCCCCCCGCACTTGCTTGTCCTTTTTCTCGCTTGAAGCTTTCACAGTAGTGGTCATTTCTGTGAAAAGTGCACACAGTTGGTCTTTATTAGCTGAATATTGTTTGGTTTAGTAGAATTATGGACTGTTTGCACCCAAAAACTTTCTCCTCTGTGGGGTGCAGGTTTAGACCACCCCAGCCTTGTTTCATGTCAGTGCAATCACCCAGAACTCCGCAGGGAGTTATTATTTGTGGTTTCTGTATGCCATAGGATTCATAACCACGAATGTGGTTTCTGTGAAAGTGGTTTAGCAATGCTGCATAACTTCATGCGCTTCATTTTAATCTAACACAGTTAAAGAGACACAACTAACTTAAACAGCTTCCCAGACATCTTTATTTGTTTGGTTGTTTGTTTGTATGTCTGTGCAAATAATTGCTTGATAACGATAACCAGGCCATTTCTGAGTAGCATACATTTACTATTATGTAACATGGTGCTGAAACATGATCCACATGTGCAATATTGTGTGTGGTTTTTTTAATTGGTGCTAAATCATTTCGTTATGTGCAATTTCTTCTTATTATTATGTGTAATAACACAGGTTAACAGGTCAAAATCATCAAAGATCAGTTTCTGTAGGTTCTGTAGTGTTTTTCATGCTGATTTCAAATCTGTGTTTAGTTTTTCCCACACATACAGTTTTTGTTACTGCATGATAGTTGGTATAATGATCATAAAATAATCATATTCTGAGCGTTTCTGAAGAAACAGTGGTAGCTGACTGACACTGATCATTATATATATGCCACAGTGTGGCCTATCTGACTTCATACTTGATTGGTGCCTGCAGTTTAATAAAAAACTCATGCAAGTCTATTACAAATGTAATATTCTTCATAATTCAAAAAGTTGGTGTGAATGAAAAAACTGAGCAGATCTGAAATCAGCATGAAAAACCGGTTTAGAAAAGTGTGTTGTGGTTTCTGGTGATTACAAAAAACATTGTTGACCTGTGTAATTTTACCATGTGAAATATCACTAATGTGAAATATCAGTGTTACTGATCTACTACTGATCTTTATTACTGCAATAACAGACTCCGAACCACTTTTAGTGTTACTAGTACTTCTGTTATTTGTCTATAGTATTAATAGCCCAGCATTGCTGTATATAGTATAGTGTATATCACATTGAGTATCTCTAAGTATTTTCATTTGATTGATTTAGAACTTTATATTTTATTTTGTTTTCTCTATGCAGTCGTAACATTGTCAGTTACCTCCAGGATCAATAAAGTTTTCTGAATCTGATTCTGAAAATACTACAATATTGAATGTAAATATAAATAAATAACCTTTGATCAAATTCAAAATCAAGAGGAAATATCTCCCTTCCTATTTGCAAACACAAATGTGGTCCAGATTAGCTTCAAAACTGCTTGGGGTTTGAACCATCAGGTTCACAGGCGAGTGTTTTACCCTCTACCTACTACCACCCTGGTGCAAAATGTATACAGATTAAAAAATAGTCATCCAAATAATTAACTGTTACTTATCTGTTCATCTTAAAATCACTAACTAGTTGCAGTGATGTTTGAATTTGGGATAAACATCAGGAGAGACAAGGTTACACCTCTAAATACTGCTGGAGCACCATGTTGTGGGGAGAGGGGTTGTATTTCTTGCTCAGAAGCCTGAAGGCAGTGGTCAAGGGTAGGGCAAGGACATTAGAACCATCTGGTACTAAAACTGTACATCCTGGTGTCCCATCTGGGACTGGAACCATAACTGCTCTGGTTAGTGGTGTGAAACTCTTGCCCACTGCCACAAGCCACCGCAAAAAGAAGAACTAAACACAGAGTGAAGACGTATTTATGCTCTCAAGACTGAGTCTATAAAAAAAAGACAGCACTGCAGTCTTAATTGGACCAATGACTTGTATTCAGTAGCAGTGCTGCTCTGGGATCTGTTCTTGTCAGTAAGATAAAAGAAAATAAAAGAAGAATCTAATCCTGAATCAGCACTTCTGCCCTGAGAAGTTTCATGAATACAGGCCAGTAAGCATTAAAATAACATTGAAGCAAAAAAGAAATAAAAGTGGGTAATAGCTCAGGAATATTTACTCAGGATAATAGAGATAATGTTAGATTTTTCTTTAGGCCACCAAGTGCTGTGGTGAATTTGTTAGGTAAATACAAATCAAGGCTGAGGAAAAAGAGGAGATACGTCTAGTTTGGTAATTGATTGTCCAAGTGCTATTTTGTTTTTGCCTTCTGCTTCCATCTGCTTCTGATAGAAAAGCAGCACAAAAGTATCAGTATGAAGTCGTTTTTGAGGTGAAACCGCTGTTGCCTCGCTGGTCCTCTTCAGTCAGGACAATCCACAAGATTTGGCCGCCTCCTTTGACTTTTCCACTGACATAAGCACAACATCAGCATGCCGCTAGCTTGCCTGATATTCAAATGTTTGTTGGTTGGAAATTTAAAGATGGGGTGCAACCGGGAAAACGAACAAGCAATTCATCTCCAAATGTGAAGGTCACACTGCAGGATGAGTCAGGCTTCAGTGCGACTTTAATATCTGTTACAGTTTTCAAAATAATTCCTGTTCTAACATTCATATCTCTAGTTCACATAGTTTTTGCAACTAATTATTATCCTAAAATATACTATTAGTTATATGTTGCAAATGACATGTTTTTGTGGGATATAATTCCAGGACTCCAGTGTGAGTGAGTTCATTGCTGTAATGAATCTACTTCTTGCAGGCTCACAGGCTTGATGTTGCTGACGATGACCTGGACTTTGACTGTTCTTTAGAAGTCCTAAAAAGAAGTCCCCCAAACATGTCATAATATTGGCAGTTGCTTCCGGCAAAAAGTAAAGGGCAACACGTTTTGTGAGAAGGAATTAAAGGTTAAGCTTAGTGTTTTAATGTTTGTCAGATTGACCTGAATTTTGTCCAGCCAGACTTAAAAGCATTTTTCAGCCATCTTTTTCACTCGCTAACTCTAGTTAATGCTTACTGAAAAGTTTAATCAAAGGCAACAGCATGTTTTTAAAGTAGGCCTGCTGTCACACAGTCTGCAGTGTAAATATTATAATTAAATATTAATTATAATTTATGTGTAAGGAGTAAAAATGACTAGCTGTTAAAATAAGCATAATTTGAATCATTACTTAGTAACCAGTGAACCAGTTGAAAAATACATGGCTTATTTAATGCAGAGATGGGGTCTCGAATCTGAGACTCGGACTCGAGTCACACAAGTTGCACAAACAAAGACTTGTAACTTGACTTTAGACTTCCCTCAACGTCTCGAGACTTGGCATGGACTCGGGTGCTAAGATTCGTGAGCCATATCTCGTAAACCATGTTCATTTCATGCAATTATTTATTTCTATCTCGCACTCTTTCCCATGACCCACTAACCGTTCACCTTGCCCCGGTGCTCCATTACTTTTGTCTGAGGTGAACAGTTTTCAGCTAATAACGGTTTATTAGGGGTCATTGGAAAGGAGTCACCGAGCCCCATCTAACTGTGGAGTTTCACATTTAGAGTGCGAGATATATTTTTCATATTTAACATTTAGATTTAAGATCATTTAAGGCAAATCCTCCATGTTGGTGAGGGCATATCTCAGCATGCCGCCCTGCCCCCTGCTAAGTAACCGCCAATTGTAATTGTGGGGCGTGGCCAATTAGCATATCTTCTAAAGGTTTAGAGCTCAACGTTTACAGCTCAAAAATCCCACATTTAGAGTCGCTGTTTGTACTGTAAACATTGCCACCCAAAGACTTTGGACTTGACTTGGACTTGGTAAAAATGACTTATGAACATCTCTGTTTTGATGGTCCCCTATAGATTATCTACAGACTATTTAAACTTTCTGGTGAAACTGTGGATTATCAACAGAATTAGGGTTAAGTCTGGGACAAAGTTTAAGTAAGGTTATAGCTAGGATTAGATTTAGCTTTAACAAGAATATTATATGTAACTTAAAGTTGTTACATTTAATGGATATTTAGGTGAATGTTAAAGAAAGCAGCCAGCATAGTCAGCTAGGCTTCAGATTCAGGTATACATTCAGAACATAGACAATGAATAGAAAATAAGTAATTTAAAGTCTCAGAAGGGGTTTGAAGGCATTCAGTTCAGTTCAGTTCCTTTAAAGCACTTCAATTCAGTTCAACTCAGGCCATTTTATTTGCATTGTTGTACCAAAGCAGCCATCCAGAAACGTACGCCTTAAAACCTTAATTAAAGCAACAGGGGCAGAAAAAAGTATGTAAAGTTTATTTATACAGCGCCTTTCACAAACAGGGTGTCACGAACCACTGCACAACAAACAAAGAAACAAACAAAAATGCATAAAAAGGAAAAACAACAAAGCAGCAAAAAACAATATCATCAAAAAGTACACAACAAAAACAGCCTGCGAATAGAAGAGCAGCAATTGATCCTGAACCAAAAGCTTATTTAAAAAGGTCTTTAAAACTTGTGGATTGTCTCTTCAAACTTTATACCATTTTTATTTTAAATATTTGGGGGAAACAAGCATTTATGAGAGAGTCTTTGAAAGGCCACTTTAGGACAAGATCAGGAATGAATATACTAGATTCAGTCAGTCTCCCTAAGGTTCATCGCTGGCTTTCAGTGCTGCTTTAAGATGATTTCAGTTTCAGTTCTTATGTGATATCAGCTACTTTATTTAGCTTCCATATTGGCATTTCTGAGCTGAGTAAAATGCTGTCTCAGCCAGCAGCTGGTTTTGTTCTGGGGACTTTTATTATGAGTGTATGTTTGTGTCTTAAGTCACTGTGTTAGATGTATTACAGTATTATGTGATTAAGTATGATTGGTTCTTGTCTGAATGTGTTTTGCATTTGTGTTCTTTGAGTTCTTGTCTTTGTTGCTGGTCATCTCTCACAATGTGTCCCCCTAATGTGTCTTCTGTTTGTTTTATTTTTGTGTAGAAGCTGTGTCTTTTGTATAATAGTATCCCTTCAATGGAACCTGTGATTGTGCCTCGCTTCACTCCCTGTGCACGGCTCGACGTGACATTTTTTTAGTTGACGGTAGGAAGCGGTGACAGAGTTGTTGTGATTTTACCATCATGGCCAAGTGGCGTGGACAGCTCAAAGTTTTAACGTTTGTCATACATTGATGCAGGCTCAGTATTTGGCCAGCTCTGGTGTTCTAATAGTAGCAGCATGTGAATAAAACCTAATAAAGTTGACAGTTTAACGTTCCGCCTGAGAAAGAGACAAGACTTGAGATCTTCCAAATACTGAGACTGCATGAATGTATGACTGTTATAACTTGTTTATAACTGCTTATTAATAATTTATAAACTGTCTATGACTGAATTAACAGCCTGATAATACAACATTTATAAAGTAATCTTACTGTAAAGTGGAACCCAACACCCTTCAAGCTTTCCAAGAGGGGACCTCTGCCTAATTGAGACAGTTTTTGCAAGCAGGGCAGATCTGGCCTCTTGCCCAGAGTGTGAAAAGGGCCTGGGCTGTTCCGAGGCACCAGTTTCAGGTCATTAGTCTGCCTCTCTAATCTCTGCTGATGTTCTATACCAGCAGCGGCACATTCTCGCAACTCCATAGCATGAGAGAGAGCAACAGCGTAATCCTGGCCAAGCCCTTTGTTTTCTATGTGCTGTTACTCTTTCATAGGTGACTGAGTCACCCCTGCCTGGAGATTAAGTAATTTCTTTAACAACTTGAGCACGGTGTCAGATTTTACTACTGTCTTCAGCCAGAGAGAGCCAAACAAAACCCCAGTTCTGGGACACCTCGGCATGACTGGTCAGATGACCCTATGGTAAAGTCACTGATGCCAGTAAAGGCTTAGGGATCATCCTCCAAAATTAGTGTTTTTTTTGACTGAAAACACTGACCATAATGATTATAATAACCCCCTCAGAGAAGCAAGATAATCTCCCAATTATATTCCTTTCAGTAACATCACTTCACAACACTGAATCAAAAAGATAATATCTATAAATTGGCCTACCTTTCTGATGTAACCAGCACTAAGACGTTTATAATCCCTCTAAGTGCTTAGCTTTGCAGTGGAGTGAACACAGCAGCCAGCTCCTGCATGGTCGTGGTCTTTTTTGTTTGTCATATACATTTAAACGGTGCGACAATATGATCAATCAAATATATAATCTAGCAAAACCGAAAGGGTTATTTTGGGTTTTTTTGTTATTTACCTCCAGTAGACATTTAAGTGTTAATAAATAATAATAATACTTTTTATTTATATAGCGCCTTTCCCGAGCTCAAGGACGCTTTACAAAGGGTAAGGTAGGAACAGAGATGGACAGAACGACAAATATACAAGAAAAAAAAGTGTTTACACTTGTTAGTAAGACTGTTCACAAATAAGATGTGTTAAAGGATGTGTATCACGGAAAACACAATTGAATTAAAATAAAAGAGCCTAATGTAGTGTTTAAATGTTGTCAGCATTCCAGAAGTTGTATCAGGTTCTAAACTGTACTGTGATGGTTCTGAAGTTGTATCAGGTTCTGGTGCTCCAGTGTATCTCAGTTCTGTAACAGAGTTTCTGACTCAATTCTCTCCACAGTCTCTGGCCAGTCGTCCCAAAACCACGTCCATGGAGTCGAACCGGCGGAGAGTTTTTCTGTCAGAGCTGCTTTTGTTATTGTGCTCTTTTATTATTTCTAGTCTTGTTTGAGTTTCTATTTCTTTCTCTGTTGTGCTTGTACTTTTTTCCTCTAATTTGTTAGTTTGTGTCTCCATTATTGTTTTTTGTGTGGACAGTAAATAAACACTGGCCCTTTTTCCATTTTGTGATGACATTTTGATCAATTAAAAAGCAGTGAGGCAGTCATCTCAGCTGCGTCCCACTTTCAGCCCTGCAGTCCAGCAGCTCGGGTTCAGCTCAAAGTTGCGTCGCTTTATTTGTAAATGAAAAAAACATTTGTTTGTAGTATATTATGATTTCTGGTGACAGTGGAAATGTGCCATAATTAGCCAAAACAGCCAATTTGGAACTGTACACCACAGAAGCCAGTAGATTTACATACAACCACCTATTCAGTCAACAGCAGTTTAAATCAACGCATTTACACTTAAGTTACTGTAGAACTGGTTTAGACTGGAATGCTGTTTGAATGAGGCACTGCATAACTACCTATTAGGAGATCATTCAGCTGGACAGCCTCTTTTATAATCATTAAAAATGTATTCGGACTGTTTTTGGCTCATACCCCCACATAAATGGCAGTATTGTCATGTATAATAAAATGTAAGAAAACTTGCATATGGACCCTTTAATATTAAGTGCTTCTTGCATCCAATTCACAGATTGGTCATCAGTTTTTAGAGTAAGATCCAAAAGGGATAAGAAACAGGTAATCCACACACACCGATCATGTTGGAGCGAATCAGATTACTGGAAGAAATACAATTCACCAGTGCACTTGTAGATTTCCTATAGAGGGATTTAGAGAAAGTGATTTTGTCTTAATCAGATTCAGGCAGGATTTGGAGAGCTTTACTAAGTCATGGAGGAGAAACTCTTTCTCTGACATGGAAAATACACATTTAGGAAAGTTTCAGAGTTCAGGCTTTTGACAAATTTGTTTAAGTCTCGCTGGTGATAAATATTAGCAGGCTGCCAGCGAATTTGGCATGGTGGCCTCACTGGCTTCCTTTATTTTAGGGCTGAACGATACGGGGAAAAAGACACATTGTGATATGGTTTGCATCTGTGAAAAATGGTGTAGGTTTTGAAAAGCAGAAACAGAAGTCAGACAAACTGTTGCCAGATGAAGCTAATTATCACTGCAGCACCGGAAAGGAGGCATTCAGAAGGTCGAGTTAAGGCTCTAGGATGCCGGTTAGGACTGGACATAATGGAGAAAAATTGCAGTTGTTATGTGCCTTCTTAAACACTGAAAAGTTTTTGTGGTTATTTAACTGTGACTATTGAAGATATTGTATTGTTGTGTTTTGATAAATTTTTATAGTCTAAACCCTAAATATGCCCCCAAATATGCTCCCAGAATGCTTTAATTTCTTGTTAAACCCAGTTTAATGCATTACCCTTAAAGAAAATTTAAAGATAAATAAATACTAAGAATCAGAAAATGTTATTGCTTAAAAAACCATTAGCATTAGTGATTAGCTTTAACAGCGTACGGCGAGCCAACAAAAGAAACGTTGAAATAACCCTCTCTACCCACACGTTTATACAGTTTATAAACTGACATAACTGTTGAAAAAGGGGGGCGGGGGGCGGGGGGGGGGCTAAAAACACAAAAATCTGAGGACAAGACAGAGCAGTCATGCTACATGCTGCAGCAGCTTCTTCGTCTTTTAATGGCGGTTGACCACTTTTCAGTGTATTACTGCCACTGCTGGAGTGGTGGCAGTAATACAGTTTGGTTCTCAGACAAATCCACAAATCCATCTGTGATTGGTCAGGTTGCCCACAGTAAAACAGTGAGTGATAGGGTAGATGCTCATTTGCTTGTTGCATGCTTCTTCAGTGTTAGGCTGGGTTGATTAGTGATTTATTTTGTAGTCTTGGTCATTTGCTTCTCAGAAGAGCAGAAGAGCAGAAGAGACCAGCTATTAACATCATAGCCTAGACCTCCTCAGCCTTCATGTCTTCAGGAGTATGTCAGGCTGTAAGCTTTGGCTGAGCTCCATGCTGAGTAGAGTGGAGAGGGCTGGGTGTTAGTGGACCCTTTGAATAACTAAACAAACTCAAGGATAGGGCCTTGGCCGTGTCAATAGCAACACATTCTCTCCAAGAGTAGCCCAATAGATGTGCCTGGGGCAATGTCCTTATAAGCCCATGTGTGGTGCCATTCATCTGCACTTATCGTCTTAATCACACCGTGCCTTCCAAGAGCCAGCTCCTTTTTTTACAGGTATGGCAAGTGAAAGGATGCTGTCCTTAGCCAGCACTTACATAACAACATTTTGACATTCCATTAAAGAGCTTAAAATAGGTCTCATTAAAAACAAAAAACACTGAGGATGGCAGGCTGCCTTCCTGGCTGACCAGTAGGGCCTCTTGTTTGCTAAATTTGTAAAAGTTTGCTTTGCACAAACAGTCTCATATGAAATGTTCGGAGATGTTAAGGTCAGTGCTTTGGGTGACATTCTTTGGCACCTAAACCCTTATTTTATTACCTCATTTTTGGATTATTCATTGAAAAAGCTCTTGCTTGTTGGCACAAGTTAGGCTTTACTCTGAAAAGAGCAATAGGGAGTCATCCCATAATCTCCTCTGGAGTAAGGAAAGGGAGATGCTAGAGCCGCGCCGCAATCGGGGATTTCACAGCTGTGTTTACGGAAGACATCACTTGATGGGCATCTCATAGACGCTTCACATCTAAAGCCCAACTTCCTTCAGAACAATCTCCAGCATAGCGACATTTCATAAATATGCATGTTTTCCCTGACAACGTGCACTGGAATCGCTCGCATGCAGATGTTTTGAATACAAACTGCGCTGAGGGTATAATCTGTTAGATTACACCCCAAACAAACAGTTTTGCCATCCACATGCTTTAAAATAAACAGTCATTTTACCACCTTGGTGGCCTGAATGCGATGCCACCATAATGGAGGTGCTTCAGTAGCTACTGCCTCAGCGAAGACATTCGCACCCGCTTTGACCACCGTGCCAGCGCTCATAAAAGCAGGTTATGTGTGAGAACCGCAGCCCTTGCAGACGTTTCTCTGGTCTCAGCGCAAAACACGTAACAGTTGATCCAGCCCTCATGTCTCTGGATAAGCCCTTCGCCTTTGAAAATCCCACTGAAAATGAACAGAATCTCTCAGCACGTCAGGTGCTGTTTTCGTTTTGCAAAACCAAAGAACCAGAATGGAGTCTTACTCACCGAAATCCCTTTATTTCATTACAGACAGGCTGACCTCACCTCACACGTGCTTGTATGGCGAGCAAATGTGGAATTTTCTCAAACTGGCTTCCATGTGCTCACTACCTCACAAGCAAGTCTGCTGGTTTGGAGCACAGGATCCAATATAAAGCCATACTATGTGTGTATACTACCTTACATTTACTACTTGCATAGTTTTTCTATTGGGGCCTTCATGTTTAGGACCAAATTTATTGCGTCGCTGCACAATGCAACCACATGTAAAAGATGGCTGAAATATAACCCACCCATGCAATCTCAGCAGAGTATAAACTGGCAGGATACATTTCGTGCCACTGGCAAATAAAGAATTTACATTAAATGCGCTACAGCTAAAAGTAATGTAAAAATGGAATTAAAAGGTCTGGCCATTTTGGGAAGCGTGTTTCTGAAACACAAATTTGGTGTCCAGATTGAAAGTGAATGCAGATTTTTAGGCTGTTTCTGCTTAAACACTGCTTACTAAACTTTAAAAAATCAACTCATCTGATATATATTTTTTAAATATATCAGTTTATTCACTATATCTCCTGCTCTGTGTTCACCAGTAAAGAAACCT
Organism: Nannopetersius ansorgii; assembly: GCA_037974605.1. Taxonomy (NCBI): domain Eukaryota; kingdom Metazoa; phylum Chordata; class Actinopteri; order Characiformes; family Alestidae; genus Nannopetersius; species Nannopetersius ansorgii. The sequence goes on along the minus strand of JBBPDE010000155.1, from coordinate 785,634 downwards.
GCCATCTATGTACTAGCAAGGCGCTGCCACTAGCGTGTGAATTTTTTAAAAAATATTTTAGTAGAAAATGTCAATTTTGAGCAGTAATAATCCTTCACAAACTTCAAGCTTATTGCGAGCACTATCTGCAGACTAGCAATTTGAGGGCATACGTTTTATGTACGTTATCTTGCCCAGTCTGTGCCCTATTTGCTAATGTCATTCGTCATTTGTTGTACGAGTCTGCTAGTTTGTCATTTTATTTGAGTGCAGATTGCCCACAGCTGTAATACAAAGTCCTCTGATAACAGAGTTCCTCTAAAAAAAAGAGAAACACACATAATTAAAGACATCTCAAACACAGTTTGATGCTAATTAGAGAAAAGTGACTTCTGCTCTTGTGTTTACAGCCGTCTAAGAAATGGAGACGAATCTGGGTTACATTATGTCATTTAATTATGCATACAAGTTCAACCATCCAATCCAAATGAAACCAATATTGTGTGATTTCACGAGGGTGAGACTAGCGCAGCTTTAAATCAGACACTGAAACCTAAATATTTTCTTCCGTTCATTTCAAAGTGCTTTGAAACAAACCCTATAATGAGCCTAAAGCCCACATTGACCCACATACGTTAGGTGTCGTGTGACCATAAGTAGGGTTTAAGTCACAAGCTGAGGTTCTGAAGAAATGCTGTGATGTTTCTTCAGGCTTTAGAGATGTGTCTTGTGTAAATGATTCAATCTTTTGTTTAACAAATCTTCTATAGAATAGGTCTCTGAAGTTATCCGGAAGTCTGATGATTTACGATGAGTTGCTCAATGACAGAAATAAACATTCTGATAAAAAATAAGATGTTTCAGAAATGTTCTCCAATCTGCTTTATGGACCTGTGTACAATTTGACCCACGAACATCACTGGACCCAATGATTTAAGAGGTTAATTAGCATTCAAAATATGAATATTTCCATTCTTCAAGCAGGCTAACACTCCTGTGCGCTAAAAACTATTAAACCTGAACACTATTATATAAGTTCAAAGCAGCTTAACCTTCACCTTTGACAAAGCTTACTGGGGTGAATTGGTGGGACTGCCAGTCATATGATGTCAGTTTAGTGTGCAGAATCAAAAAACTTTATTGATCCCGGAGGAAACTGCTTATGTTATGAGTGCACGGAAACACAGGGACACAGAGATAAGAACAATATAAAATATAAAGTGATATAAAATTTGAGGACAAGACACAGTTATAACATGTGACTGGTGAAGTAAGTTTTTGGTTATTATTTTAACCATCTAAACAGTTCACAGTGAAATGAAACACTGTTCCTCTAGAACCTTGGTGCAGCATAAAACAACACAAGACTGCAGACAGGAATACAAAGAGTGCTAACAAAACATGCAATGCTTTAAAATAGCATGAAAAGCGGAAGGCTGAGCACACAGCCCTGCTCCGAACCATGGTCCTGGTTGTTCCCAAACTAGTAAAGAGTTCCAATTGCACAGGGATGTGTTCAGGTCCATCAGTCATAGCTTTCCTATCAGGTGCTCCAATTAACACTGTATGGCACTGCCATCCCTACACACAAGGTAAACACAGTCCTGACTGGTTTCATTTTGGTTACTCACTGGTAAAATGAGCTTAAAAATAATCTTCAAAAACCTCCTGAAGACTCATCTGTTCATAGAGCATCACTTCTCCTTATGCACTATTTGTCCAAACCACATTCTTCTAAATAAGCTACATCTTCTTTAATTCCTCCTTACTTAAGAAATTAGCACCCTGGTTCTCACACTGTCCTGAAACTTTAGCGTTTCCTCAAATTGTAAGCTGCTTTGTATAAAAGTGTCTGCCTAATGCTTGAAATAGTCCTGTAGGGGAGCGATGTTTGCCTGTTTCAAAGAGGGCATGGTATATCTGACAAGTAATATGCTAGATATTTAGGCATTTACTTGAAGGTAAAAATGTTTATATAGAAAAATGCATCATGTTTTGTTTACCATCAAATTTAATAGCAGAGGGATGAAATTGTGGCGGGGCGGTGTAGGTATAAAGTGAGTTTAAGGCCACTACTGATGTATACACCAGTCTGCTATTTTTAAGT
>JBBPDE010000155.1:769364-781584 GCA_037974605.1 Nannopetersius ansorgii | reverse complement strand
TATCAGCATTCCTGCCACTAAATTAATGGAGAGGAAGGGGGAATGTTTTAAACAACCCCTAATTCTCTCCCACTACAAAATGCTACCAAATAAAATAGATTTAACAACTTTAGGAAAAAGACAAATGCTATCATAGTTATACGTGTTCATTTACAGCTAGGCTATACAAGTCAGTTTTTTAATTGACATTATTGATTGCTTAATTTTCACCTGTAAGTTGTGGAGCAGTTTATTGATGCTGCTCTAGTTCACATGATGCTCCACCATCCTGAAACACAAATTGAATCAGTGAACGATTCAAACTGAATGAATCTCAGTGAAGGATTTCTTTATGAATGACCCAGACCCATTCTGGTCTTCCCCAGACCCTGTTCCACTGTGACTGAGGCAGGGCCGCTGCGTGGCCTGGCCTCCAGGGTGCACTCCTGGCTCCTGACAGCCCAACTCCAGTCTCTCTAATATGTGCTAATTGCATTCTGTCTTCCTCGGCGGATGGGAGGAATGCGGGTGTTATTTCTGCACAGTGGCTCATCAGCACATTCCTGCCCCGAAAAGCAAAAACACGCCTTCGGGGAGTCAGAAAGGTGCTCTAAAACAAACACAAAGGACAACACAGAACGAGGAACAACAAGGCTTTGTTGACACTAATTCTTCTTTCTAATCCAAATTTAATATAATTTGACCTGATCTAATACTGTCCTACTTGCTAAAGATCACACTCCTTCATTCACCCATGTCTGGTTTGTGCAGACTTTATTTATGTTAAATTAACACTTTCTTATTACACTCTTGTGGTTTAATTTAAAGTTAACTGTCCTTTTAATTGTGGCAACAAAGGAATCAGAATGTTCCAGTTTCTTGGAATAAAACCCCATAAACATTAATGACATAGTATTTGTTCTTTTGTAAAGTTATCGCTGTGTTATTAAAGTTATGCATTACGTGTGTTTTCTATTGTGAAATGAGCCTGAGGCTGAGAAAAGTGCTTTACTAGTACATTTTGTTAAAGTCATTTGCAATCTGAAGCCTAACAAATGCACTAAAAATCAGCTGTGAGCATTTTAAATCACACACTAGAATTAAAAATGCTAAATATTTACTCAGCTTGAGTAAGTGTGGATGATGTGACAGTATGTAGTTCCGAAATAATTATAATGAACTGCACATTTTATACAAAATTAAATTAACAAAATCAATATACCCATTTTAAACACTATGATGTTAAAAACAAATCACACAAAGAGCCTTTCTTTGGAGAACCATTGTTGTAAATCAGATCCTGTACCTTAAGAAAGATATAAGGAGGACATCAACTCAGACAGGATCTGAAATAACCATCTGAAAGAATAAATGTCTTTGGTTAAATTGTCTGACATTGTGGTTCTTTTAAAAATGCTCTCAAAGTGACTAAAAAGTTATTTTTTTAGTCAGGCCCGTTATTGTTGATATTGTTGTTTTGGAGCAATACTGAGTTGTGCTAAGACTGGTGTTTAGTGTAAAATGGAGTCCTTTAGAGTTTCTTTAGTAACGTTGATGATAAGTCATAGAACCATGACCCCAAAGCAGTTGATGTATTAAATGGTTCTTTGCATGATTGAATGTTTCTTTTCTATGATAAACTGCTCTATTTGGGTATTTAGTGAACCTTTTAAAATCGTTCTGTGAAGCATCAGAAAGGGTTCCACTAGTCGTACTATATAGAAGGTTTTCAAGGGGTTGTTGGAAAGGGGCGAGGGCACAGCACAGTCCCACCCTTGCTAAGTTACAGACATTTGTAATTGTGGGGTGTGGCTAATTAGCATATCTTCTAAACATTTAGAGCTCAACATTCAGAGCGCAAAAATCCCACATTTAGAGTCGCCGTTTGTAAACATTGCGACTCAAAGACTTGAGACTTGACTTGGACTCGGTAAAAATGACTTATATACTTATATGTAGTATAGACCCCATATTTTGTGTAGAGGGTTTTTAACCTTTTAAAAAAAATGTCTTTCAAAATGTGTCGCCTTAGCATTAGTTCTACTGTGGCTTCTCTCAAGGAAACTTTTGTAGCATCTTTCTTAAGAAAGAGTGCTGTACTGTTTAGCAATATAGTTAGCAATATAGTTTTGTCTGAACTTGTTGCAAACCCCAGGAAAACTACTGTGAAACTGTTCTTGTATTGTTTTGTATCATTCGGTTGTATTTGCTCCACCTTTTAGCCTGACTGAAATACACGTGGAGGTCTCTATTCCCTTCTTTGAAAAGAAATCAAAGCAAATATCTTCCCTCCTCCTGGACAGATAAGCAAATAAAGATGTTTGTGTCTGTATTTATGTCTGCGAGCTTAAAGCGCTCAGAGCTGTCACCAGGAGCTGTGTCATTCATGTTTGCAGGCCAGGCACAGTTGCTTTACAACTTGAGTCATCTTGACTCAGCAGCCGCAGTTAATACACCCACTGTGATTTGAAACCAAACTGTGTGAATGTGACTGCTTTCAGCACTAAAAAAGAGTGATGACCAAATTCTGTGTTTAATGTTTGCCAAGACGAAGTGACGCTCTAAAGCACCTTCATCCACGTCACTTTCGGTCTGATGGGCAGTAAATCAGTTTGTTTTTCACAAATACTTACTAGAAACCCAGTAAGCATGAGGTCAGTGGCGGTGGCATTCAAGGTATAAGGGTTGGCGCTGTGGTCACAAACAATGACACATAACATTCAAATGCAAAAAAGCCTTTATCTGTCCCTACATGAACTCAGAGGTCGAATGGCTACAGCTCTAATGGCTGCATCCAGCAAAGGTAGAATAAGAAAAACAGGATAAAATATTACACATAAATAATATTATACTAAATTCATCTATTAGGCCTCTCTTGTTTTTTCCTGGACGTGGTTTGATATTCTGGTGAGCAAAGCTGTAGTTAAGATCACCTTTGTTGAGTTCAAGACCGAGAACAAATGAGAAAGATCTGTGCTGGCAGCGCAACAAACGGTAAATTGTCGTCATACGGCCAAAGTTCCCCCGGTGTGTTGATGCTTGAGGTGTTGGTGTTCCCGTGTCACATAGAACCAAAGTTACTGTAATTTAAAAACATGTAATGTAACAGCTACTGTTGCTTAAAAAACGACAACACACACAAATGATCATGAAGAAACAAAATGCAGAGAGAAAGAGCCGCAAACGGCAAGAGTGTAGGGGAACAAACACGGGTTCTAAACTGTTTTACACCGGTTATATTTACTGAAATCAGAGATTACTGAAACACTCTGAGTTCTGAGGGTAAACACCGGTTCTAGACTGTTTTACACCTGTTATATTCACTAAAATCAGAGTTTACTGATACAGTTCTGAGGGTTAAGATGATCAATTTCACTGTTCTTTGTAATGATCAAAAGTAAGTGAAGTGTTACAACACTGTAGGATCAAATTAAACTGTCCTTTTTACTTTAAGTAGAGCCATTTCACTTGATTCCCTCGCAGACCTTGTGTTTGTGGACAAACAGAAATTGATAAGCAAGGCTTTAGTGTTTGCAGAGAGATTAATTTACCAGGTGGGTAATGATAATGCTTGTTCTTAATGCATTTAAAATAATTATACCAGTGCTTGTATCTGAACACGTTTATTGTCCGTTCAGTGAGTTTACTGACCATTGCAGCTGTTTTGGTCTTGGTAAATGGGTCAGCCTGTGGATTTGTTAAACGTAACATGTTCTTCCATTTTTTTGTGGATGCTTTCACTTTGCTGATTGATTTTTTTGTTTGTTTTTCATTCATCGTGAACATGAGCATGCCTAACTGACACAACAAAAGTGCTTCTAATCGCACATTCTGTTCAAATCGCTAAACTTTGAGGAACTCAAAAACAGTCAGCTCTTCCTCTACCCATTCAGTAGTAATGGGAGGGGAGGTGGAATCAGTTTTGTGATTGGTGGAGATGAAAGTTATTCATTTAGCCTAGAGCACATTCAATTATTTAGACATTCCACGCTACATTTTTACACATATATCCAATATCCTAAGAAAAGGTACTCAAACAAACTCTACATTTCTCTCTATTGTCCCTATGAGATCCTAGGCTGGAGAGTAATCCTAGTTGTCTAGGTCTGCTGAGCCTTTTCAGCCCCACTGCTCTGCTACTCCACAAACATCTGGATCATCTGAAGCTTTGCTTTCATAATGCGGCCGCTTGATTCTGAGAAGAAAAAGGCCTATCTTCATATTGCAGTCTTCCGATGGTCTGTTGTTCATTCATAGTATTATATGTGATAAGTGCAGCACTCTGTGGTCGGGGATGACAGCAAATCTTTTCACTGCAAACTCCTCAGGGAAATGCTTTTATCGTCACGGTTTGAAGTAGAGGAGGGATTTCCAGTAACTGGTTTAAACCCCAAATTTATTGCTATAGTAACTGTAGGTGAACTGCAGATGTGCAACTGGCATAATCCAAAAATCTCTGCGGTGTAATTACGCCAAATCACCAGTTTGTTGGAGGCTGCCTTATCTAAAGAGCAAATGATGAGAAACCTTTGTGCAGTTTGGCCTTCCGTACCATGTTATAATGGATGTAATGAGTAGAAAAGTACCGTTTCTGGACATTGGAAACAAATGTCTATTTGAAATGTGGTTGTCATCAAACCAAGCCTCTCAGGAGCCCCAGGGATGAGGGTTGTCTAGCAGAGAAGCTTAATAATGGGGTCGTTCAGTCATATGGTCACTAAAACTATGTGCACATGGGACAGTTGTTCAAAGCCTTATTGTGTTATTATGGCAGAGCAATTGCTAACAGCCAGCAATTACAAGAAGTTTCTCATTTATTATGCATGCAGAGATTGTCCATGTCCATGTTAGAGATTCCTTACTATTGCATAAACTCAAAAAGGCAACAGCACCAAACAGCACTGTTCACATACATCAGCCTTTAGTAATATTTCAGGGCTTAGAGTTAAGAAACTACACTAACCTTTGTTTCAACATGCTTTTAACTCGCCCTTATCAACTTTCGCTATTTCCTCTTATTGGAATTACCATGACTATTTAAGGACTGTTCCACCCTTTGGAGAAAAGTGGGATCAAGTCAGCATTAATGTGCAACAGAACTTGTCCTGTATTTACTCGTGCTTTGATGACATTTAACCCAAAAGCAATCAGAGCATTTAAAAAATCATGTTAAGAATATAACATTCAGGAACTGATGTACTAAATCTTTTGGATACAGAATGCCTGTGTGTTAAATGTTTCTCTGTATACTTGTACAAGGATGAGGTGAAAAAGTTCACATTGACTTTGATTCTAAAACATTTACTATCAGAAGAACACTGATTAAACTCCTGAGATCAGATGAACATGTGTCAGAAGAAGTGACGTGAAATACACTACATGGACAAAAGTATTGGAACCCCTGACCATTTCACCAACAGGTACTTCAGTGGCATTGCATTTGAATACATAAACTTTAATAGTGTATGTTGTGATGCAGTTGCAACATGTGTCCATAGTCCCTGTTTATTCAGCTGTGGTACTCAATTATTTTCTTTCTTCATTACTGAACTTCCATTTTTTGTTAAAGCTGATTATTATGGGGCAAAATACTTCATCAGATATGTAACTTACAATGTACACAGCTGGCAGGTAAATTTCTTCACATTAAGGATGCACTGATATAGAACATGTGGGCTGATACAAATACTGATGTTCATCATAGGCATGTCTTTTGATGTTGAACATGAATATTAATACAATTTTGTAACCAGAAATAAATATATCTAGATTAGCATTATAAAGACATGTTGTCAGTATATATATCATGCATTTAAACAGTTGCTTTACTGCAACATAAGGGCCTATCCTAGCCAGGGGCAAGAATGGTTTTATTAAAAAAACACTCCTCTTTATCTCCCGTTCCCATGTCCTATAAACATATAATGCAGATTTGAAGAATGTAATGTTAATGTAATCCATGCTTCAGAAATTATAAACAAAAAAAGAATCCTGATATAAACTTACGTACACTACAACTACAATTGCCATTACGTTAATAAAAGCTACTCCAAGTCTGAGTTTATTCCTGCCTTAGGAGTTAGTGTGTACATTTTTGAGACACGGTTTACCTTTTCTTTGAATCTGCACCACATATGCCTGTAGTGTTCCATCAGTGTAATGTATGTATTGTTTATTTCTAAGCAGTGCGGTAAAATCAAGTTTTTTTCTGAGGGGAACTGCTGCACATTTTTTGAGCTCAATCGATCACCATTGGGACCCTAGACCACTTCCCTGGGTCTCCAGTCACTGGCGTTCCATACCAGTCCTTGACTAGTTAGGTTGCTCTGACTCCCCACATGCTCCTCCCCCAGCCTAGGGCAACTGCTGTTTAAAGCTCCAGTGGAGATTGATGTTCCTGTTGTTATGAACTAGAGTCTCCCAGCTACTCTTCTTGACTCTTAACTGTACCAACTCTATTAACCATAGATGGCCAATCTGTCAGTATGTTCATTCATAAAGGCCTTCTTTTGTCAGTTATCTCATTAGAGACTCTCTTTTCCTTCCCCTTCATGTCGAGCTGAGGAGGTTCCCCTGAGTCTTGGTCCTCCCAAGGTTTCTTTCTCCAGCTTTAGGGAGTTTTTCTTCTGTCGTCTTTGGCTCACTAGGGGCTCAGACATGGACCCTGTAAACCTGCTTTGTGACAACTTCGCTGTATAAATCAAATTGAATTTAATTATTCAGGTCCTACTATGAAACTATGAAAACTCTGTAGAATACACTAAACCTATAAGCTGCTTTGGATAAAAGCTTCTGCCAAATGCTGTAAATGTAAATGGGAGTTATGGCCCCTATTAATAATATGATTTATTATTCAGTAACTGTTCAGTAACTGGTCTGTATGCTCTGTAGAAAATGAGGAATTGAGGTTTGAGCCAACATAGAGTGAGGGGTCAGGGTGCAGGGGGTTGAAGATTGACCTAAGGGCTCCAGACAGTCGATAGAGTTGAATAACAACTATGAATTTGTGCTGAATGGTTTTTATTTTGTACCCACATATCCAGCACGCAGACCATCCCCAATCCCTGTTTGTTCATATGAAACGTGAGTGGGAAGACTCCGGGGCTTATTTTAAACCAGTGCTGCTAAATTACAGGCTGTGTGCTGGTGCTGTATCAGGAAGCGCTCCATCCCTCTTGTGAACCGGGTTGCTTTTTAAGCCTCTGCCGGAGTTTATCCTCCCTCTCGCAGTTCTCACATTTTCGTCCAATCTCTTGATCTGCTTGCCCCAGCTGTGATCATGCGTCTAAGTGAGTGTTTTCTCTCTCATTCAACTTCGCATGAAAATGTTTACTGAGCCATTGCTAATCCCTACGTTTAGGCAAGTGAGGCCAATTTGGGACTCCAAAAAAGAAAAAAAATGTGCTGTTTTGGCTTCTGAAAGAGCCATGCTGATGTAATACACTATAAAACACTTCTTTTTTTATTTCTAACTATAGATCTGACTGGGAAGATGCCATCATTTCGACCAGTGGAGCACATAAAGACATTTTGTCCTAAGTTTTACTCGCTGCTAGCAAATTTTTATGGGGAAATTACACATTTATGTCAAAAAAAATTCAGGTAATCACCTTTTGATCACTCTACTGAACTCAGCAGTTATGATGAGTCATGTCACCTTTCACTGTTTGAAAATTATATGTGAGTAAGTATATGGCTCGAAATGCCTTGAGAACCAGCTGCATTGTTTTCATAGCGTGGGTCTGTATGAATCACACAGCTGAATCTCTTCTCAAAGGAAGGGATTAGAGGAAAAATGTGATGGCGTTCCAGAGGTGTTGCCTTGGAAACGCTGGAGCCAGCCAATGTAATGGGTCAGTTGCTTCTGGACAGGTGATGTGCCCAGCCAGCGGCGAGGACCATAGAAACACGGTCCTGCACGGCTCTCACAATGCTGTGGATTTACCATAAGAAAGTTCCCCCTGGGGTGAGGAGAGTATTGAACATCAGAGTTCAATTTAAAAAGCCGAGTTTGACCTGACAACTGTGCTGCCACCCCCCCGAGCCTTTAACTCTTCAGTGCATACCTCCATGCCCCCATGCACCCTTGACCTCACTGACCTTTCTATTCCATGTCCATTTTCTTCTTGAGTGATAGAACATGACACCTCAAGTATTCCCTTCATAGATCCATCTGGCAAAGAAAACAAGTAAAACAAATAAGTAGCAGACATTGTTTAGAAAAGGCTTTAAAGTATGATTCATAGGACATTCCATCAGTTAAAAAAAAAGACTATACTAATAAATCAGTGCAATTGAAGTGAATTTCTGGGGCCTCTAAAAGTAACTTATTATTTACATTAAATATTAATAAATACACTACCTGATTCTCGAAACATTGTTTTATGAAGGTTTTGAGAAGTTTTAATCAGTTAATAATAGAGGGTTACATACAGGCCAAGAAAAAAAGTTATTTTACCATCATTAACATTACCTATAAAACTAAGAAGAAATTTGTAGGTTGACTGGTGGTTTTGGAAGATAAATAAAATGGCTAAATTCTAGATGCCTGATTACTTCTCTTTTCAACCCATTAGATTGTGTGTGGTTGGAATCATATCATATATTTTAATAATATAATATCATATATGTAATCTCATGTAATATTAAAGGGAACATATAATGCAAAACTCACTTTAGTTATAACAGGGCTACAAAACATGTTCATAAAGTTATTTCAAACATGTTCTTGAAGGATTCTCACATGAAGAGATTCACCAGCTTTATTCTTCAGTTTCAGGCCCTTTCAAAATGAGCTGTTAGGATGAAGGGCCCATTGTCATGTAATATTTGGCCAATTTGCATAGAACCGCCCCTTATTTGTTGAGACCCCACCCACTAGAATAGTTTTGTCTGCCGGTTTTACACTGTGTCTACAGGCAGAGGCGAGTCACTCATGAAGTGGTGTGTTGTTGCTGTAAAGATCAGCACAAATCCTACACTTTCTCCCAAACAAAGAAAACTGAAGAACTGAGTGGCTTTCAGTTAATTTTTGATGTCCATGTCTCAGCAACACTCCGCCTTAAATACCGCTATTTTCAATAAGGACCTGTGAATAAGGTGCTAACTTCAGTGTCATGCGGGATCTGTACCTGCCGTCCGTGAGTCAGCAGATGAGGGAGATGTAAGTAATTTCAAATAATGACTTTTGAGTTTCTATCGCAGTTAAGTATGAACTAGCTTGTTCATTTTGTTTCTTTAGCATGGGATGAGTTGGGAGTGGCCAGCAAGTTTATTTGTATAAAAGGGGCAGAGCCCTGAAACGGCTCGTTTTGAAATGGCCTGAAACTGTGAAGACTCTGGAACTGCTGACTCTTTTTATTTCAGAGTGATTTTGTGCAACTTCATGAACATTTTTTGTAGCCCATAGACCTGCTATAACTTGTTTATTTTTTAAAGTGAGTTTTTCTTAATTTGTCCTATTTAATATAACATCATATGATATTATATTATTTTCTAAAAAGGTAAGTCATCATCAATTAATTGTTCAGATGATTACTGGCATGTGTAGAAAGATCTGTGTTAGATAAAAGTGCCAAGCGTCTAACAACCCAGAGTGCCTATGAACAACTGGTGTGTGTGTGTGTGTGTGTGTGTGTGTGTGTGTGTGTTGGAATTTAATAGCTTTTGTGCCATTCTCCTGCTCTGTAATCCTTTCTGCCTCTGCACAGACAGGGCCGAAGGAAGCGAGATTAAAGCCTCGACTGGGGGGAACGACTCTTTGCAGACTAAAAAAATGAGAGAAGAAAATCTCGCAATGACACACGTCTGAGACAAAACGAGACTTTTGAATTCCTGTGAAAATTCTGCTCCCTGACCTTTTGTTCCATGAAGTGAGACGGTGCCTCCTGAGGTGCGTACCTGGGGTCTGTAGCGAGGGAGGGCAGGAGGGAGGGGCGAGGGAGAAAAATCTGAACAATCATGGGAAGTCCAACAAGACTGTCCCAGGCTACGGTCTCTCACATTTATTCTCTTTCACAATGCTGCAGGGGAGGGAATGAAACGGAGGAAGCAAATTAACTCTCTCATCCTTCCTGCCTCTGGCTTCCCATGAGCTCTGGATCGATTTTTTTGCTGGTAGGAGGGATTCACCAGGCAGGAGATGAACAATGCCTGGACCCAATATTTACTGGAACATATGAAAGGTGGAGCCTGCCTAAAATGACCAGGATGGGACTTTGCTTCAAACACGGTTCTCAGAACCTCATATTCTTTAAACAACCTTTAGCTATCATATGGTATGCAAAGCTAACAGAGCTTGAAATACAAAACCGACACAGAGATGCATCCCTCAGGCTTCTGACCACTCTCGACCTCATTGACCTTTCTATAACATCTCCACTGATAGAGTGATAGAACATATTACCTAAAGCGTTCCCTACATAGATCGTTTTTGCAAAGAAAATAGCAAAACAAACTAGCCATAGATTTTGTTTTGAAAAGTCATTAGTGCATGGTTCGTGGGAAAAATTATTTTTCAAAGATTACAAAGATGATTTAAAAGATGATATCAATAAATCAGTAATATGTAAACAAAGTAATTCAGACTGGTTTCATAAGTGAAGTGGGATTTTTGCAAACATTGTTTTCAGAGCCTCATATTATTTATCATTGTGCTGTTGAGGGACCCTGGACAACCCTGAAATATGAATCTGCAGAATCATAAAAATGATCAGGTACCATCAAAATTAGAGATTTATACTATACAAGCAGAACAATACACATCTAACTGAAGTCCTGAACCAGTGAAGAACCAGGAGCAGATGATTCCAGATGATCAGGCGGTGATCAGTATACTGGTGGTGCTGAATGCTGAGTGGTGGGTGGAGCTCCTTTATCTAGGCTCCTTGTATCTTTAGACACTTTGCAGCCTGTCACAGAAAAACATTCTTTCTCATTTCTTTTATTTAATCTGCTCAAGATAGGACAGTTAAACAGGTATAAAGCCGAATTTTCTCACCAATAAGGTAATGATTGTTGGCTCAAGACTCAATACTTCTGCACAGTAGGCCTATTGTCCACACAGTAGTCCAGACTTTTGTCAATGAGCCTTCAATGAATGAGAAATCTGGTCAAGTGTGAGTAAGATGTGTTGTGGGAACCTGCTCAGCTTTCTGCTCAGATCGGCATTTTAATGAAAGCTTTTATTATAAAACTAACATCGCTCCCACAGTTTGATACATTATGATTAAGTGCTTTATACTGGATTCCCTTGAGTTTTGTATGAGGCCTGTTTAGCTGCAGCTTGAATTTGTTTCGCCTGTAATTTTGCAGTCTGTTTAACTGTCTGTGCTACGCAGCAAACTATTTCTAACGCTATGCTAATCTGAGAGGACCAGTCTGTAGCAGAGTTTTGTATTGACTGTTACTGGGGCAATACTGTGCTATATCAGCATTCTGAGAAACATTATGTTTTAAAGGTGAACAACCATGAGATTAACATTCACAGTTTTGAAACCACAGCAAAAGCAAAAGCAGTGAGTCTCAAAGCTAAACTGTTAGAGCTGTGATATTGTTAGAACATGCTATTGCAATGGAAACGACTTATTAATTGTTCTCAGCTCATGCATGCGTTGTCCAGTATTTCACAAAGCACAAAAAGCTGAATGTGCAAATGTATCCAGACATCCCTTCTAGTGAATTCAACTAATTAAAGACGCAGCTATAGCTCACACATGTCTTCCTAGAGAAGCAATGCTGTGGAGCTGCAGCTCATGAGGTCACAGAGGTCACCAACAAAAAAAGTTTTGGCTGCTGGATTTTTAAGGCCCCAGGGTTGGACAGTGGAAATGAGTTCTCTGGAGTGATGGGGCTCCAGACAGTTCTTTTGGGATAAGCTGGAGTAGCATTTGTGATCCAGAGCTAATCATCCAGCATCTGTACCTGAACTCACTGAACTCAGATCCTCACAGCAGTGTTCCAGCATTTAAAGCCTTCTTAGAACAGTAGAGGCTGTTTCTGCAGTGATGTAGGGGACAAACTTTCTATTAGAACCACTGATTTCAGAGGAAATGCTGAATGAGCAAATGTCTACATTTGGACAGATAGTGTAAGAATAGCTATAGCCCTGACACACAAGCCGGGACATTGACTAGACAAATAAAACTGAAATTTATTGAATGATGGTGAATTGTGGTCCCAGCTGAGAACATGCAATAACAGACTGAGCACAGAATCTGTGTTTATTAATGGACTACTTCAG
>JBBPDE010000155.1:701497-716710 GCA_037974605.1 Nannopetersius ansorgii | reverse complement strand
AACACAAATTCACACAGAAACTCCAGAATCTTGTGGAAAGTCTTCCAAGAAAAGTGGAAGCTGTTATAGCAGCAAAGGGGGACTGATTCCATTTTAAAGTCTATGGATTTGAATGCAAAGTCATTAAAGTCTCTCTTGGTGTAATTGTCAGTTGTCCCAATATTTTTGCTCATATAGAGTATGATTACATGTATAGTGTATTGGGAAATGACTGGTCATGTGAGTATCTTCCATCCTCTAATCACATTTGGGGAAGTGCTGAGGACTGAAGTGTTTGAGGAAGAAGCACAAAACACAAAAAAGAAGGAAAAAAAGGACAGGGAAAATTCACTACATATAAATTACAATACTAATATAATACTGCTAAAATATGGGAACGTTGTTTTTGTTGTGTTCAACTTTATATACTAATTTGATGTCATTTGACAAGTAATTTGGCCAGTTGCACTCAAGCCTTTGAATATGATTGTAAAATCAAGTTTCTTTGCCGCTGGTCTTGTTTGCACCGCGAGGACGCAGTACAGTGGAGAGGAGAGTTCAGTGGTGACACTGTCGGTCTGAAACTGTGAGGAGGTTGTGTACGTGTTCAGGGATTGTGAAACTGAGTGGATTGTGGGAGGGCACGATGTGACGATGCACCCCGGGACATAATTATAAAATTGCTAAGTGAAAGATGGGATGAAGTTTGATTCGTGACCATACCTCCATTTTCAAAACTTAATTTCAGATTTACATCCGCTGAAAACAAAACACTAAACACTGAAGAAGCAAGGTAAGACCAATTATAATACTACAAAAAAGTCTGTGAGAGAGTGACAGTGACATTTAAGGCCATTCACCCAGATAGAAAGCCTTAAAAGTCACATTAAATTACATATCTTTTTACAAAATAAGTTACATTAGCACTTTATTTCAGCTTTTTCTGTTTGTTTCAATGTCAAGAAATGAGATATCTGGCCAGAAAACAGATATGCAAATGTCTATATTTCCATTACTATAATCATTTTATTAGTTTAATAATTATATTGCTATATTGTATAGTTTTACTTCTATAGGTTTTGCTGCTTCTTCTTTCTTCTTTTTCTTCTGTTCACTTTACTGCTGTAACAATGCAAATTTCTTCTCTTTTCTTATCTCATCTTGCCCTGTCTTGTCTTGCCTTGTCTCACTTTATCTTATCTTATCTTACCTTATCTGATCTGATCTGATCTGAAACTGATCGGACATATCCTCTTCTACTTATAAATAAAAATGTGGAATGGATTAAACGTTAGTTTTCTGCAGCGAGAAGAACACCAGTGTAATATTTTTAACGCATTTCTTGTCCTGGCTAAGCCTTCCTCTTTCTCCAGCTGAGTGGAGGCCATGGGGGATTGGAACTTTCTCTCCAAGCTGCTCGATAAGGTGCAGTCGCACTCCACCAGTGTCGGGAAGGTGTGGATGACAGTGCTGCTGATCTTTAGGATCATGGTTCTGGGAGCTGGAGTGGACAAGGTGTGGGGGGACGAACAGTCTGGCATGGTGTGCAACATCAACACGCCCGGATGCAAGAACGTGTGCTATGACCGAGCCTTCCCCATCTCCCACACTCGCTTCTGGGTCCTCCAGATCCTTTTCGTTTCTTTACCCACTCTGATCTACCTCGGCTACGTCCTCAATGTCATCCACAAAGAGAACAAAATCAGGCAGAAGCTTCAAAGCCAGGCTGAGAACCGAGGGCTGAAGAAGCCCAAGTACACAGATGACAACGGCAAGCTCCGCTACAAGGGGAACCTCTTGTGTGTTTATGTCTCCTGCTTATTCGTCACCATTTTGTTTGAAGCTGGTTTCATTGCGGGCCAGTACTACTTGTACGGTTTCATGATGGAACCTCGGATCAGCTGCAATGGCCCGCCTTGTCCTGGCCACGTGGAGTGCTTCATGTCCCGTCCCACAGAGAAGACCATCTTCATCATCTTCATGCTGGTGGTGGCCTGTGTGTCTCTCGCTCTGAACGTAGCAGAGATCTTCTACTTGTTCGGTCGAGCAACTGTATTCAGAAAGTACCCACGAAACTATCCACCCACTGAATGCAAACCATTCACCACTGAGACATTTTGCTGAATATGCAAGTCTTTTGATCTTAAAAATCAAGGTTCCTTCTTTGCTTAGATGGATGATAGAACCTAGATAGAACCTTGGGTTCACTGGGTTAGAACACTTTTGTTAGAACATCACTTTACAATAGGACTCCCCTTTTTAGTCCTATTTATAAGGGTCTATAAATGATTTATAATCAGGCTGTTAATGAGGTTGTTGACAGTTTATAATTAGTAATAATCAGTTATAAACAAGTTATAACAGTTGTCATACATTGATTCAGGCTCACTATTTGCCAAGAGCTGGTGTTTTAATGGTGGTAGTGTGTCAACAAAGACTTGATAAAGTTTAACATTCTGCCTAAGAAAGAGACAAGATAAACTTAATGCATGATGACTACTATAACTTGTTTCTAACTGTTTATGATGATTATAAACTTTCTACAACCTAAATAATTTCTAAATCATTTATGTACCCTTTATAAGAGTAGTCCTACTGTTTAGGGAGTATTGTTTTATTGGAATTGTTTTATTATGTTTAACTGGTTATTTGGTTCTTTAAGCAAGTTATTTGCCTCTTACACATCACATTTACAACAATTGTTTTTTTTTTAAAAAACATTCTTCAAATGTTTTATAGGACAGTGATTCTCCAACTTGTCCTCAGAGAGTGTCATATTTGTTCCAATTTGCTCTGTTTTTATAGGAATGTGGACCATCTGATGTTCCCTGAGGACCAGTTTGAGAAACACACTTTGGGATCCAAAAGGGGGTCTTCTCCAAAGCGTTTTTGTTTAAGATTGTACCTCAACACTTTACTGTAAATAGTCTTACCAGAGAAGAATGGATGGGATCCTGAGCCTCCTCAGCTTTGTAAAGGTCCCTGAGCAATTTACCATAAGTTCATGCACTACTGCTGTTCTTAATGAGGAGAACAGACATGTCTGTCTGTGTCTCTTCTTTCTGTGTCTCCTGTGTTTTATAAATGAGTAATTATGGATTTAGATTATACACACTTCTACACTATATTCTAATACACTATATTCTGTCTAATCCATTATGCAGCTGTTTCTGCGCATACAATAATCGTTCTTGCTTTGCAAAATGTCACGTTGTGCACTTGTGTTGTTGATTTCTGCTTTGATATCGCGCATGATGATATGATGTGACATCATATGACTTAATGTGTCATAATAAAGAAATACAACATCATTCTGTAATTCTGCTGCGTGGGCTTTAATTCACATGCTTTATTTTTCACTTCCACATACGCCAGACCAAGAGTGATGAACCCGCAAACATTAGGAAACGACAACAACACACTCAGCTGTGTTTTTTTTGTGTGAAAAGCACAAATATGTTTGTTACATAGGCTTAAACTGTGAGCTTAGTGAATGTACATTTGCATAAAAATCATCCCTCTGGAGTGGAAACCATGATCCACCCTTTTCACCACAACTACTACTGAAGGAGCTAATTTCTGTGTAAATGTGTTAAAAACATCCTGTAGTTGCCTGTTTTTGTGTGTGAAAAACACTGATATGTTTGTTGTGTAGGTCTACACTGTCTGCACATTACAGACAAAAGAAGACAAGAACATTTAGAATTTAGCAGCAAGTACACTTGCTTCCATTACTCATTAATAAGGCACTGTAATTAGAAAAATAGTACTAAGATTTCCCCAACCGGCTCAATGTCTGGACTTTCTTTTTATCCACTGCAGACGTTAGTTGTACTCTTTACCACTAGAGGGCGCCATGAGATCATCCTTGTTTAGCACTCTCATCATGACCTGAATCTGTGACACAGGGATGGTCCTGACCATGTTCTGAACAGCCTCTGGCTTAAATAAAAGCAAACAAACCAGAAACAGGTGAATCGCAGGCCGAAACAAAATGAGGGATAAAGTGCAGACTGAGGGATAAAGGGCTGGCTGTCAAAACAAAACTCACAGAAAGTTCTGCTTTTCATAGTCATCCAAGACCTTTCAGAACATGATCAGGACTATCACTGTGTCTATAGATTTAGGTCACATTACACAGTGTTATACAGCCACGGTCCTGCTCTTGCTTTAAAAGCTCTTGGATGACTATGAACAGCATGAGCCATAATTTTTCTCAGAATTTTTGTCTTTCCTGAATTCTGTCTTTATCTCTCGCCTTGGTTTGGCCTGCGACTCCAGTTAGCTTCACCTGCTTCTTGTTTTCTTGCCTTTATTTAATCCACATTTGTTTAGAAACAGAACCCGTTCACCTTCACACGACCCCTGACACCCGGCTGGTCTCTGTTGGTGATGTGAGGTTTTTGTTGTTTTTTTTCTCAGCTCTTTTGGTGCTGTGCCCCTCGCTCAAGGAAGCAAGCCGTACTGTGAACAAATGTTTTCCATTACAAATAAAGTGACCCAAACTTGAGCTGAACTCAAGCTGCTCGATAGCAGGGCTGAAAATGGGCCGCAGTCGAGCCGACTGAATCACTGTTTTCTGATATCATCATGACATTGAAAAAGGCCACTGTTTTTAACTGTCTGTGCAAAAATCAACAAGGGAGACACAAACAAACAACTGAGAAGTCGATGCAGTACCAGCACGATCATCTGTTTGGGCTGAAGATAAATTTCAGTGGGAGTTTCTAACTCTAACAAATTCATCTTTAACTCTGTAAGAAACGTGAAGGAGATCCAGGACGTCACTAACAAGTTCTCTGGGTTTGGTTCTCATGACACGGATAAAGAACGCAGAGAAAACAAACACTCAAACAAGACTAGAATGATTAAGGAGGCTATTTCTGTATTAATGTGTTAGAAAAACAGGGTTATTAAGAGTTATTAATATGCTTTATTCAAAAATATAATTAACAAATCAATGGTCCTCTATAAATATGAGGAAATACACTTCAAAACACCTCAACACTGATACTTTTTATATATACATTTACAACATTTACAGTGGAGACTTAAATGCTCTAAACTAGGCAACAAAAGGTCCTTTTTGGTAGCAGTTGCTATCAATGATAAATAATAAACAATAATGATCTATTGATATGGTATCAGTGATAAGTTGTATACTAGAATTATGCATTTATACCATATCAATGACAAATAATATACTGTAATGATCTATTTATATGTAAAGTGATTGGCTGGAATTGTAATTTCTGGAACACTGTGTCATTTTACAATCATCTACAACAATCTACATCTACAACAAACAACACAAAAATCGTTTTGCACACATCTAATATTCTGTCATTATATGTTGTCCGTATATTCCCCACGTAGCGAGAACATACTGTAGTATATTTTCAGTATTTTGCATTGATCTGTCATATAATGTGCCATATTATTTACAAAATAAAGCATTCTCAATTATTGTCATAAGTTAATATCAAGTTTAATTTCTACAAAATGTCAATTCCTTGAACTGAAAATAAAAAATGAAATGTAGGAGCAAACAAAGACCTATCCTTCTATCTTGTAACCACTTTGTGATATGATGTCTGACCAATATAATACCCTCAAATGTAAACGTGAATTTCTTCTCCTGTAGGATGCAGGATGGTAAACAGTCTCGAAGCCAGAATGGACGTCTTTTTTCAGGACGTACACAAGAGGACATCAACATCTGCCACAAATCTGATTGCATACTGATTTCTTACAGGGCCAGCTGTAAGGCCATTGGTTTCTAAGAGTATCTGTGGCTGAAGACTGTGGACACGTTCTTGTAATTACGTTTTGCTCATTTAGGCTTTGCTGCTTTCTTCACCTCCATGAAAATACAAGTGACTTTGCTTAAAGCCCGAACTCAGCTTGGCCCGATGCTTTTTTGTCCTGTAGACAATCAGGTAGAAAATCTCAATGACGTTCAGGAACAGGGACACGCAGGACACGATCAGCATGAAGAGGATGAAGACGGTCTTCTCTGTAGGCCTGGACATGAAGCACTCTACAGTGTAGGGACATGGGTATCGTGTGCATTCAATTTTGGGCACCATCATGAAACCGTACAGGTAGTACTGCCCGGCTATGAAACCGGCCTCCAGCAGGATCTTCACGACCACGCTGGTCATGTAACTGGCCAACAAGCTGCCCTTAATGTCCACTTTCCCCTTGTTGTTGGTGTATTTGGGCCGTTTGCCTCCTGGACCCTCGGCTTGGTTTTGGAGTTGCTTCCTCAGCTTTTTCTCCTTGTGGATGACGTGCAGGACATGTCCGAGATACATGAGCGTCGGCGTGGCCACGAAGATGATCTGGAGGGTCCAGAAGCGGATGTGGGATATTGGGAAAGCCTGGTCGTAGCAGACGTTTGTGCAGCCGGGCTGTTTGGTATTGCAGACCATTTTAGACTGTTCATCTCCCCACACCTTTTCTGCACCTGCTCCGAGAACCATGATCCTGAAGACGAACAGGACCGTCATCCACACCTTCCCGATGACCGTGGAGTGGGACTGCACCTTGTCCAGCAGCTTGGAGAGGAAACCCCATTCCCCCATGTTTGTGTCTGTAAAGATTTATCTGGTGGAAGAAAGTGGAAAGTCAAGTCAAGATCAACACAAAGGTCCTTCGCTGTGCTCTACAGAATAAAACAAAAGCAAAAAAAAAAAAAAAACCTAGAAAATCAAAAAAAGTTTGAAAATGCAATGGAGGTGCTAATGTTTAAAACAAGGCAAAGAAGAACAGTACGCTTTTTTTAAAAGCTGGCTACAGAAAGAACACTTCTCTGTTGTACCACATTTTCTTTATGAGAATTATTTTCAAATATGGTACAACAATAAATACCTCTGTTGATTGTAGAGGAGCCTCTGTTAATTGAAAACTGCTGTGAGAAGCAGAAGAGTCCAAGGTCCAGCTGTAATGGACAATTTGAGGAGAGAAAATACAGACACCTACTGATTCTAACATGAACTTGAAATGATCGATCGGAATGTTTGATCAGATATTGCATTTTACTTCAAAGCCTCTGAATGGCTAGCTAACACACACTTATGGTCAATCTCAATCTCAGTCTGCTGTCTGACCACATGACCCACCTGCTAGTTTAGTCATATTATAGCATATTTATCCATACAATATAATGAGTTATTCATTTAATGAGATCATTTTCTGATAAAGATCAACATACTGATAAAAAAACATAGCATATTTGTTTTTATCTTTTCTTCAAACGCTGCATGGGCAGATATCAGATGTGTTAAGTACTATTTAAAAAAAGTAAGTATTTATTTGAATTTTAGCATATGTCACATATGGAAACATGTGAGGCAGCATCTAATTGTAAAAATAATTAACATTTTAAAAGCTTAAATTCTATTACTTTGAATTTAGCGGCTTTGTTACTTGGTCTTATTTTAATGCCATGATTCAAATGTCATTAGTTTAGTTTTTTTTTAATTTCTCTAGTACGGCTTAAATATTAGTTTAAATGAACAAAACACAGTGAGTTCTAGCCATTTACTTACCTTGGAAGGTGTTCAGGTAGGAACGAATGGAACTGAATGGTAAAGTGCCATATACTGAGTGTCCACACTGAACTTTACCTTCTGTGAAGTTTCGCAACAGGTCTGTCACGTTGCTCTTCACTACAAATGATAAGTCCCCTGCATGGCAGAAATGGGTAAAGTCAGGTACAATAGTGAAAAATCAATCATTAATCTAAGAACGTGGTCTTCAACATGTGGAACAGGACAGAATGTTTTTAATTACAACCACTTGTTCCTCCTCAGATCAAGCATGTATGAACATTTTCCATAGATTAGTATCCACAGAACTGGGTAATATTTATCATTATTGTGAAGAATTGTTAGTAAGTTTTTCTAAGCCATGAGTGTTTTTAGTACGTTGAGAACTCCATTATTTATCACCAAAGGAGCTAATTAGTCCTTTTAAATAGGGTTTAGTCCAGCAGTATGAGAAATATTACATACCATCCAGCATATTCATAGTTTTTTTTAAATGTAATACAACATTTATCTTCTAACTTTTTCAGAAAACCTAAATGTTACATTACTTATAATTTATTTTGCAGATGTCTTCAAGTATTCTCTATTATATTTCCACCCATAATGTACACTTTTGACACTCATCATCAAAGTATTGTTTCATCGTTAAGAGCGTTTACAACCGGTACAGTCATAAAAACACACATTTCAAAGCTTCCTCGAAGGAATCACAGTAAAAACACAACTTTATGTCCTCTGTGTACTTTTGAAACTTTTGAAACTATGTGTGTGTACAGTACAGTACAGTAGTCTGATGAACCAGTCAAAACACGATTGAGAGTAAATAAAGTTTCAAAAATAATTATCAGCTGTCTGGATATGTAAATTGCTTTACAAATGATTTTGCACAGTGCAGTACATGTAGGGTTTCTTTTCAGTTTCCGTGGATGGATGGATGACTAAAATAATATTTAATTATGGCAACACCATGATATCTACACACCAAAATATATTATATACAGGAATCCTGTAAAATTATAAATGGAATTATAAATCTTTCACTCAGCTAGAGATTCCAGTGATCTGACCTGATCCAGGTATATCTATACTGGGTTGGATTAAATATCTAAGGGGAAAAAATAACAAACATGATGTTAGCTGTGTATGGGGGTGGTGGAGTGTTTGAGCAATTTAAACACCATCTGTCATCTTTAGTGATGTGCTTTAATTCAAAACAGCTCATTTTAAAGCCAGAGAGGAAAAAAGATCGGATCACTATCAATATCGGCTGATACTCAGTCTAAATATCAGTATCAGAAAAAAAGAAGCGGTATCATATCATCTCTAATTTGATATTAATTTAATTTTCACATTAAAATTCAAAGGCAACTTTAATAGCTTTTTAAAAACTCTTTATTTCAGAAGATCACACACCATAATCTCCTATTCCAACATTATTCATACTGAGGAATACTGAACAACAAATACTTCTATATAGCTTTCTAATGAATAAATCATAAAAGACAAATAAAATGATACAAATATCAGTATAAGGAACACCATATTTCCTGCATAAGACATAATTTATAAACAGTGAAACACTATTTAAAAGTTTTTTATTTACAGAGCTCACAAATTAATTTATAAGTGTGTCGTCTAATTAGAATCCATTAACAATAAGGTTCGCTACAAAGAAATAATTTTTCTTTCATACATTTTTGTCAAGTACAAAAAAATGACATCACCTTTGGCTAATATTTACTCGGTCAAAATGTTCAACCATTATTTGCCCTAATCCTGCCTGCCATCAATTATTTACATTTCTGCCAAGGTGAAGAATCTCCATTCCTCCTCTCTTTCCAAATGACCAATGTTCTGGGGACGTTTTTCAATATATTCTTAAAAAACAGTTCAGTTTTGCATTCATGTTTCATAAACAATGAAATAAAAATCAGTTCTAGATAATGGAGTTTTTGACCCTAGTATCTATAAGCAACACATTCAATCATGAGCCCCAAAAACACCCTTCTGAGAGCTTTGCTCTTGGGGACGCTCAGTCTAATGTTCCTGTAACAGATGTTTGTCCTCCTTTGCCCCATCCAGACTCACAGTGATGCTCTGTCCAGTCTCGTATTGCATGTTCAGCTTGTTTTGCTTTAATGGGTCCTCAGCCTCCTGCCTCGGCTGCCACGAAGAGGCCAGGCTGGCAGGGTTTTCGGCAGATGTGTGGTTGCGTCTAATTTGTCTCCTTCTACATCTGACCCTGGTGCAAATCAAGTAGAAGATCTCTATCACGTTCAGCAGGAGGGACACACAGGACACAACCAGCATAAAGATGATGAAGATGGTCTTCTCTGTGGGGCGGGACATGAAGCACTCCACAGTGTAGGGACATGGTTTCTTTGAGCAAGCAAACTCTGGGATCATGATGAAACCGTACAAATAATACTGCCCCACAATGAAAGCCAGCTCTAAGATTATTTTGAAGAAAAGCTGGGTTAGATAGCTCCCCAGGAGGTTCCCCCTGATGCTGACATGACCTTGTTCATCTGTGTATTTGGGCACCTTGAGCATTGTGGTGTTTCGCTGTCTTTTGATCTTCTCCCTCAGCTTGTTCTCCTTGTGGATGACAAGGAATGCGTGGCCCAGGTAGACCAGAGTCGGTGTGGAAACGAAGATAATCTGCATGACCCAGAACCGAATGTGGCTGATGGGGAACTTCCAGTCGTAGCAAACGTTCTCGCAACCGGGTTGCAAGGTGTTGCAGACTAAACTGGATTGCTCATCGCCCCAGACGCTCTCGGCTCCTGCCCCCAGGACCAGGATCCTGAAGATGAAGAGGACGCTCATCCATATCTTGCCGATGACCGTGGAGTGGGACTGAACCTTGTCCAGTAAACTCGAGAGAAACCCCCAGTCTCCCATTCTAGTTGCTACTCAGGAGTACTGTAGAAGGGAAATATTTATGGAAGAAGCCAATTATAGACAATTAAATATAGTCAGAACAGACTTGTGTCTTGCTCCAGTAAACTGGCTAATTGTACTCTGTCTCCAGTTTCAGTGAAGACAGCATTGGGATGAACTGAATTCCCATTCTGAAGAAAATACACAGTATGAGGAACTCAACTTAGAAATCAATTTTTTACACACTCACCCATAATCATTAATTCGCACTAACTCTTGAGTTTCCTGTAAGAATTTTCCTTGTATGAAGATTCAAATAATGCATTTTTTAATATGTACAACTAATCGTAAAAAAGACATGAAGACCTGAACATCATCTCAGAATCTATGATCTTGGGAATATGCCCAAAAATCTCAAAGTAAATGGATGTAAATCTGCCTCTTCAAATATATAGCAATAGAATGCCTTTCTGGCAACATTAAGCTTGTTATATTATGTCATATTATGCTTATTAATAAACAAAATGTACCATGCTGATGTATCTTAACCACTAAGATACAACACTATTAGCACAATATTACTGTTCAATACGTGTAAATATAGTTTTATAAACAAATGAAGATTATAAGCAACTAAACTCCTGTAATTGCTATAATATCATAACACCATGTTTGCAGTTGTAATGCTGCAATATATATTGTTTCTCACCCACCTTTGCCAAAGATCTCGTTCCTTATGCAAACTGCTCCAGAAACCGAGTGATAACTAACTGAAGTTGAACCTTGAGTTTCTGGCCTGCAAAAGTTGTGCAATAAAATTTACAAAGTGCCAGACCGTCACGTTGTCTGGGGATCAGCAAATGGCACCGGGTCCAGCTTCCAGCACACGCTCTTGGAGTGGAGAGCTGTATTAATGATTGACAAATGAGAACATGAACCATGTGCTATATGATGATCCTTTCACTGCTCCGTCATGATGTATTTGTGGGCAGCAAAGCTGCCAACTAGTTACTGTTAAATTACGGTTAAATACCAAATGTTATTTTACAGTACGTCTCTGTAAAAATTATAGCGGTTTCCCGTATATTGCGCTGTGATTTTACAGTCCAATTTTGGTAAAATTACAGATTTTCACTACTATAAAACATCTTTAAAAACAACAAAATGCTGTGAAATGAACTTACATTTCAATAGTTTAATGTTTTCACATCTGTTAAACTACAGTATGATACTGTTTTTAAACAATAATGTATATAACAGATAAGATACAGATTTCTACCCGAAATAATATATAAATTTACATTTACTTACTCTTTCTTTAAATTCATATTGTCCTTTATAAACAAACATCACTTGTTATTTTACACGCATATCCTATACATTGTCACGGACAACGAGGGGAACCCTCGTCCGTGATTTACCTCGGGGGCAGCAGGGACAAGGCAGACAGGCATCCATGGCAGTCAGGCTCTTTATTAAACAGAAAAACGTGAAAACAGGAACAGAAAGAAACCTGGCGCAATGGCCGCTACAGACGTGAACATGAAAACAGGATGCAAATGAGGCGATGGACAGACGGTGAGGTCAATACAAGACAGAACTTAAATACACACAGTAATCACAGACCAAAACACAAGACGTGAACTGTGCCACAAAGCAGACAAAGTCAAAATAAAAGTCCCAAAAACACAGACAAAACAAAACAGCGACCCCTAACAATCGCTGGCCGAACCTGGTTCAGTGGTTCATGTCCCTCAGTGAGGGACCCCTCA
The DNA here is from genome assembly GCA_037974605.1 of Nannopetersius ansorgii. Taxonomy (NCBI): domain Eukaryota; kingdom Metazoa; phylum Chordata; class Actinopteri; order Characiformes; family Alestidae; genus Nannopetersius; species Nannopetersius ansorgii. Next base: position 704,523 of record JBBPDE010000155.1, on the reverse strand, counting down.
ATGTCCGGGGTGGTCGTCCCACCACCAGGGAGGCCTTCGGCCGACAGGGTGCCCTTAGTCCCAGAGTCCAGGCTTTGTCTCTCCAGCCCCTTTGAGCACCCTGCCGCGAGCCTCCCCGCAGGCTCACCGCGGCAGTCCTGCACGTAGGCCCCTCCGCGGGCCTCGTCCTGGTGCTTACTGCGCCCTGCGTTGCAGTCCTGCACATAGGCCCCTCCACGGGCCTCGTCCTGGCGCTCACTGCACCATGCGTTACAGTTCTGCACATAGGCCCCTCCGCGGGCCTCATCCTGGCGCTTACTGCGCCCTGTGTTGCAGTCCTGCACATAGGCCCTTCCGCGGGCCTCGTCCTGGCGCTCACTGCGCCCTGTGTTGCATTCCTGCATGTAGGCCCCTTCGCGGGCCTCGTCCTGGCGTTCACCGCGCCCTGCATTGCAGCCCTGCTCGTGGACGGCGCTAGTGGGCCTCTCCGCTACTCTAGCCCCATTAGCTCTATCCCCAATCCCCGTAGTCCCCCACCCACCCACCCCAAACCCAGTATGCCCCCACAAAAAGTACATGGGGGGTTTTCCCCCCTCTTGAGGCGATGGACCACCACCGCCAGGGCCTTCTAGCCTCTCAGCTATGCTAATAGCTATGGCTGTCCCCGCTAGGAACCGGGTTCCGGTTCCCAACGTGTTCCAGTTGGGGACCGGGTGGAGGACGGACCCGACATGGACCTCCACGTCTCTGGCTCGACGTAGGGGTCCACGAACCGCTCAGGATCTATGATCGGGGATCCGTCGATCCACCCGTACCACAGAGAGCTCTGTTCCGTCTCGCTATCCTCTGACTCTCCACCGTTTAACATCTCGCGGATCGACCACCAACGCTCCATCGGCTCCTCCACGAGTCTGGTCCCACTGACCTCACTCCAGCTAACCCCGTCAGGCAGGGCTACTCTTCCCACCCCTAACACCCAGGCGTTCAGAGTGTCGTTCCACTTTCGAATGGCGTCGCCCTCTGTGCCTCTTTGTGTTTGGTCTGTCCATCTGTCACGGATGACAGGGGCAGCAGGGACAAGGCAGACAGTCATCCATGGCAGTCAGGCTCTTTATTAAACAGGAAAACGTGAAAACAGGAACAGAAAGAAACTTGGCGCAATGGCCGCAACAGACGTGAACATGAAAACAGGATGCAAATGAGGCGATGGATAGACAGTAAGGGTCAATACAAGACAGAACTTAAATACACACAGTAATTACAGAACAAAACACAAGACAGGTGGAAAACTAAACACGTGAATCAAAGCAGACAAAGTCAAAATAAAAGTCCCAAAAACACAGACAAAACAAAACCAAAACAGCAACCCCTAACGATCGCTGGCCGAACCATGACATACATTTACAGTAAATTACTGTTAAATATTATTAATGTCTTTTTAAAAAAAACAGTCACCTCACCGTTTATCTACAATATCTCCTTGTTATAATACAGAACACTACCAGTAAAACATAGCAAAGAATTACAAATTCACAGGCAATTGTTATATAAAAGTCTATGGTTTGTATACTAAAGCTGTGGCTACAGTGATTCCCAAACTCAGTCAGTCCTCAAGCCCCCTTGCCCTACTCGTTTTCCAGCTATTCCTGCCCTACCTGGATCAGGTGTGTCAATAAGAAGCTGGAATATACCAATTCATTTTGTCTTCCCCATACTCTACACTCATTTGAAATGGTATCTTCTAGATTTTGACTGACTGATCATACCTCATCCACGTAATTAGCAGTGGGTAGGGCAAGAATAGCTGGAAAAAAGCAGGGCAGGTGGGGCTTGAGAACTGAATTGGGAAACCACTGGGCTAGTACAAAAAAGCGCAACAAGAATACAATGAATCTTGATTTTTTAAAAATTTTATTTGTACCAACAAACATAACACTATTATTTCAACAAGCTCAAAACAGTGGCACAGTAACAATGAGCATTGAAAATATAAACATGAAGACCTGAATGAACTATGACAGCACTAATCACCTCTTGTCTTACATGTTCCTTAGCATTGTTTGTTGTAAACATACAAACAAAAAAGACATGGTGGTGTTTTTCCATAACAGGGAGTATAACTAAGTCAAGCCATGAGCAATGGCAACCATTCAAGACATGTTAGCACAGTACAAATGGATTTTAATGTGGAATAGCAGTGTTAGTCCAGGAAAATCAGGAAGCATTGGTTCGGCATTAGCAGTAACTTAACACACACTTTATTACCATTGAGTACCTATCTGGTGACACCTCAAAAACTGGCAAAAGTGAAGACAGAGGTTTATAATGACTTGTGAACCACTGTGATGAATAAGTTTAAGGATGGTAGTGGTGCCAAGAAGATTGCCAAGTCTCTTTGCATCAGTGTGTCCACTGTGAGGGCCATCACAGCGAAGTGGAACTGGAAGCATAGTGAACCAGCTCAGGGAGTGAATGTGCACAAGACTACAATATCAAAGATTTTACACCGGGAGGAGCTGTATGGCACAGTTGGCAGAAAAAAAGCCACTACTAAAAAAATGTTGATTAGAATTTGCTAACAGATATCTTGATCTTGAGCATTCTGGAGTCATGTACTTTGGCCTCAACACAAAGAAGTGTGTCTGGCAGACAGGACTGCCAGTGTGCACATCCACTCCAGATGAAGATACTGAGCTTTGCAGGTCACTGAGAGTAGCCTTAGGATTTGCTCTACTTTTCTGACTAGTTTTCTTTATTCTATCAGACTGGCCTGACCTAGGCTGGTTCATTATGCTTCCAGTTGTCATCTTCACTATGATGGCCTTCACAGTTGACTTGGCAATCTAGACTTGGCAATCTCCTTGGCACCACTACCATCATTAAACTTCTTCATCACAGTGGTTGTCAAGTCATTAGAAAATTCCCTTGTCTTCATTTTTGCCATTCGCTTGTATTTTTTCTACAATACAGCTGAAGAAAAAAACATCAGCAAGGACTTAAGTCCTCAATAGTACTCAATATCCATTTTTACATACCTTAATACATTG
>JBBPDE010000155.1:660448-674354 GCA_037974605.1 Nannopetersius ansorgii | reverse complement strand
CTCTCTCTCTCTTTCTCTCTCTTTCTCTCTCTCTCTCTCTCTCTCTCTCTCTCTCTCTCTCTCTCTCTCTCTCTCTCATGCACATGCTTTTTCCAACTTTCTATCTTTGCATTTCTTCACTGTCTCTCTCTGTCTTTCTTTTTCCCTTCTCTCTCTGTCTTTTTCTTTATTATCTGTCGTTGTTCCTCCTTTTCTATATTTTCATTGCCTGTGCTGTCTCTTTCCATCTTCTCTCTTTGCCTCTCTCTTGCTCTTTAATCTATTTCTTGTATCCTTTGCTAGTGTTCTCAGTTATTTTTTTGCTCTATTACTGTAACGTTAGTAATAAACAGGCAGAGCTGTGAGTTGCTGTTTTGGGGACAGAGCCTTTGCGGAGTGTTAAGCCGCATTCTCCTGTCGATCAAGCCGGCAGACGTTTAAGCCTGGCTGCGTTGTGAGACACACATTTATCTGCATTATGTCATCATTACACCACTAACATTGTTCTCATATTAATGAGGATCGAGGAGGGGCCCTATAATCACATCAGCAGCCTCATTTAACTCTTATCAAGGACATTTAGCCAATCAATCCCTTGTTTAACTGTGATAAATAGACACCATCCAGTTCATCTTGATTGAGGCGTCATGCAACGTTTTGCCTCACTGTGTTGATATTCTGACCCTCATTCACTGCAATCCAGTTGGTGTGGATGGATTGAGGTGATGATGTAAACATGAAGCAATATGTCTTTATGGTGTCTTTTATAGTGGTGGATCACTATGTAAAGACTCGCAGCCTGACATCTGTGGAACAGCTAGGCGTCAGCATGTCTCTCAGGTAAGGCATTCATAGCAAACATCTGGAGACTGGGAATGACCATTTTAACCATTCCAGCAATTCTAATATAAACATTTTATCTTCTACTTATATTTTATTATGAAAAACACAAAACATAAAGAAGATTTAACAGTTGCTTATCGCATGCTGCGATGTATCTAATTGGTTGATTTAGTGATTTGTTTTACTAGACAACATACAGAATGATAACTTGCCCAACATACACTGTAAAAATATTTAATCTTTCTTTTTTATATTTCTGTATGGAGCTCTGGTTATATGTTTTTCTGAGATTTAATAGCAGCTGCTTGAGTCCCTGCGTTCTTTGTACTTTACGCATTCAGTCAAAACCAGAAACTCTATCCAAAAGTATCCAGGCACCCCCTCTAATTAGTAAAGCTCATGTAAGATGCAGTCGTTGCTGACATCAAGTCCAATTTTGCACACACTGCTTGTATATCTGTCTTTTAAAAAGCACATGCAATGGAATTGATGCTCAGGCGCAGCTGCACTCGAGCCTACTGTCACAAACCAACTAGAAGTGTATAAATAAAAGCATCCCAGTATCAGGTAATGGAACTGCGTTCTCTGAAGCTCCAACCTATACTTTTGGGATAAGCTGAAGTGGTGATGTTGATCCCAAATGTATCACTCAACTTTAGTACATGGCATCACAAGTGCTCTCATAGCTGCATACAATCAAATACTCCAATATCTAGTGTAAAACCTTTCTCAGTATGGGCTGTTACTGCAGGAAAGGGGGAACACCATATTAGTACCCTTGATTTCAAAAGAAACACTCATACAATATATGAACAAAAGTATTTGGGCGCACCTCTTAGTGTATTCAGATGTCCTTTTACTGCCAATAAATGTCAATCTTAATGCTTCAGCAGACCAAGATATGTTGGATGACACCAGTGCCCTACAGAATGAATGGGCACAAATTCCCACAGAAACTCCAAAATCTTGTGGAAAGCCTTCCAAGAAGAGTGTAAGCTGTTATAGCTATTAAGTGGGACCAACTCCACATTAAAGTCTATGGCTTTGAATGCAATGTTGGTGTAAAGGTCAAGCGTCCCAATACTTTTTACCGTAGTGTGTCTTTATATTTATGTAATCAATAATGTGTAGGGCAAATATATGTGTCTCTTCTACGGCTAGTTGTTTAATCAAGAAATCTTTCCAATGTGCCTCTGCAGTAATATGAGCCTCCAATACAACAGTTAAACTTATTGTAACTTATATAACTCAATTAGAAAGTCTTGTGCAATCTGCATACCTGTGCACTGTGCCTAGCCGTAGCTGTCCATTAACTTCTATTTCCTGTGTTTACCAGTCGAGACACATTTCATCTAACACATACAGCTTTGGAAAAAATAAGACCCCACTGCAGTTTCTCAGGTTTATCTTTTATAGCTGCAAGTATTGAACTGAACAGCTTTGCCTTTGTTTTTAAGAACTGCTGGCAATATTTCTCCTTATTTCCAAATAAAATGTTCTTTTTCCTTCGTTTTAAAGGAAAATGACAAAACATCAGAATAAGAGAAATGGTGCAGCTTTTACAGAACTTGAATAATTCAAAGAAAACAAATCTCTCGTTCTCTTTTAAACTAAATGGCAATAATGACCTTTTAGGAACGTCTAGTAGTGTTTCACCATCCAACTGGTCTCACTGTGAGAGGAGAGAGTCGATTACAGCAGTGTTTTATACTTTTCCTCATTAAATAAGATGTGATTCAGTTGATCACTAATCAGTCCCTCATAAAGCAGAATGAGGTGCTTGTGTAGGAATTTAACAGACACTGAACTGGAATGGTTGTCACTCATAGAGACGCTGATTTAAAAATAAGTCTCTTATTTTTCTCAGTATGCAAACATGTTTTTGTTTGTGCTGCCACTTATTTAAGTGATACTGGGACGTGATGCATGTTTTAAGCGTGTTTTCCTGGTACTGCATGGCTGTGCTAAACAAATAGAGTTGCCTTGGGCAGATAGGAGACTCCTCTCTTTGTGTGTCTTTTTAGGTATGGTTTATTATTGAAGATACTGAGGGAGGATTCAGAGCAAGATCTGTGCCTTCTCATCAAACACTGTCAGGAGTTCCTCTCCCAGCAGCGCATCACGCTCCAGTCTGAACTCTGTATCCTTTTTGCTCCAGCACTACAGACCAAGGACAGTAATTCACTACAGTGCTCAACTTTAGAATTATGCTGGGTGTCAACTGGGAACAGAACATACATTGTTCTTTTACATTTGAAAGGATCCTAAATGATTCCAATTGACAGACACTCAATTATAGGTGAGTTCTAATCACCCTTTGTAATTACATTCTTTCTGTCTTTGCAATGTCTTTTTCTGTGATTGGTAGTAAAAGAAGTCCCAACAATTGAAAAGAACATAAGCATCTGTCACGGAAAGCATGTTGCAATATAGTAACCAAACGATGTGAAAGAATTCTAATTAAAACATTAATATTACAATTTAACACTTCACACTGAAAGTGCCTTTAAAGCTGTAATCATTTGGTTTTAGCAGGAAGTCCCAGACATTTGATTTTTTCTTATGGTTTGGAAAACCCCTTTTCAGCAAAACCTATATGATAAAAGTTTTTTATTTTTTTAATTTTGCAGTGATAGCAGGTAACAAATACATCAACATTAGGTACCTTTATAGGGTGGGGGAGCACCGTTCCTCCTTTACAGAAAAATGTAGCAGAACTTATTACTACAGTTGGTGTCTTGATTCTGAGGTAAAGTCTAAAACATCAATCCAAAATCTCTAATAGGATTTCAGCTAGATTGAGATCTGTTTACTGGGAAAGCAGTTATTTTACTATTTATCAAACCATTCAGTGGGTCCTAGATGGAGTTGTCATGGTTTTTGATCTTAGTTTATCATCAAAAGTGTCAAAATTGTCATTTTCCTCTCCAAGGAACAAGTGGAGCCAAACAAAGTCAGCAAAATGTCAGATCCACCAGACCTCCTCAATGTAGGGGTCAAACATTCAGGCCTGTAACACCTATCCCACACACACACTTGTCCACTGGGGAGAATATGATGAAACGTGACTCATCTGACCGTATTACTTTTTTACATTTCAATAGAACAGTGTCTGTTTTTCACACTACTGGACTCTTACATGTGCCTTCATCTGCAGTCAGCTCCATAACACAGGTCAACAGGTCATTGTGAAAAACAGACACTGTTTTACTGAGATGTAAAAAAGTAATACGGTCAGATGAGTCACGTTTCATCATATTCTCCCCAGTGGACAAGTGTGTCTTTAGTGTTTCCTACACAAACAGTTTTTGTGATGAAGTTAGTTCTCTACTGCATGATAGTTGGTATAATGATCATATAATAATCATATGCTGAGCGTTTTTGAAGAAACAGTGGGAGCTGACTGACACTGATCATTATATCTATGCCACAGTGTGGCCTGTCTGACTTCACACTGAAAATACTGAAACAGTTCTTGATTGGTGCTGCGCTTTAATAAAAAAATTGTATGCAAGTCTATTGCAGATCTAATATTACTCATAATTCAAAAAGTTGATGTGAATGATTTAGAAAAGTTGTGGTTTCTGATGATTGCGTTTTTTGTTGACCTGTGTTATTGACCCTTAGTGTCTGTGTTTAATTACCGCATTATCTTACAATGAAAATATGAGAAAACATTTAAATATCTAAGAATTGTCTTTCGTCTAAAAGTAAAAGCACCTTGTGTTTTCTAGATGTTGTTGGAACTTTGAGAGGGGCTGTGTTTTATAGTCAGATGAGACAAAAAACGGTTTTTGGCACAACTTTTAAATATTTTGGGGAATCTGTTTTGGGGCTGTTTTCCTCTAAATGAATGGAAGAATAAAGGAAGCTTGTAAGCAAAAGATTGCATCATGTACCAAGAGATTTGAAATGAAAATCTGGTTACCGCTGCCAAAAAAGACTCAGACAGTGGATATGCTTAGATCTTCCAGCAGGATAGTGATCCAGAAGCATGCCTTCACATCCACTCACATAAACCACAGAACTGAGCTTTTGGCCAGACGTAAACTTCACTAAAACCTGTGGGGTCAGCTGGAGAAGAGGGCAGATTAGGTATTGAGAAGGGGTCTCAGACTGCCTGCTTTGTCATCTTCAGGGAGAAGATTTAATGCTTTAATGCTGGTGGATAGAGAATGCGCATGTATGATTGTGTAAATGTATAATAACACACGGATGTGTTAAATATGCATGTTTTAGGGTTTATCATCCTGAAAATGTTTATTCTGATTAGATTTTGTTCTCTTCCTTACCAATGACTGTCATTTTAGTCCTTTATTTATATCATTATCATACACAGTCGTTTAGTGTGCTTTACAGGAATAGAATAGAATAAAATAAAATAACAGAAGAAATAAAAGAACACAGAAAATCAATAAATGAAAATTAAGTGTGCAGATATTTAAAAGAGGGAAAAGTAGGGAAAAGGAGTGCCATTTTTAGCAGATCTGATACTGATGGGCAGTTTGTTCCAGTAGGGAGCTGCATAGTGACTAAACTCCATTTCTAGTTTCAGCTCTTTCAGTTGGTTCCTGGTATAATCAGTTCCCACCACTCTTGCATTGTTTTTTGATGTTTTTTTTAATGACCCATGCAGTTTTCGGTACATATTGCACATTATGAAAGTCATGATGATAGTAGGGAGTTGCAGTGGCCATTCCTTGACCCATGTCCTGTCAGGTTATCTGCGGGGAGTTTATCCAGGACATGACTGGTTCTCCTCCACCATCTTCCTGCTGATGGGTGGGGACGTGGGCCGCTCCCTCAGTCTGCTGCTACGGTTCTCTCGCCTGCTGCCCTCCGCCTTCCTCTGGCCCCCCCGACTCTACAACTCTGTGAGTCTGCGCTCCAGCCCCCAGGCAACATCACAGCGCCCAGGCTAATCGGAGCTGCCTCGCTTCTTTCACTTCTGCCTTCAGTCATGCTCTTCATACCCTCTACTCTTCCCCTGCACTCTTTCACAACTCTCGTCTCCACTTCCCATCATTCGCATTCTCAGAGTGATATAAGCAGTTGATCAAGAATGTCACATTTGTCATCTAACATTCCCATCTTGCATGAACTTCTGATTCCCCTTGTGGTGATGTGGCGTTTGTGTCAAATTGTTGCAGACACATTTCCTCTGAATAATTCTGAAGTTTTAATTGCATTCTTACTGTCTGAGAAAAATTATATATTTATTTTTTGATATATTTAATCTCGAAACACTTTGACAGGGATTAAACCTAGTCTTGGACTACCTTTTCCCACTCAACAGAAAATCTCTAGGCTTAATTCCTGCCTGGTAAACTGACCCTTTATGTTCATTGATATGAAAAGCATGTTTTGTCTAAATAGTGATTCAGTAGTTTTCTTTCCTGAGGTACTCCTAAAAGCACACATTAAAACAATTGTGGTCCAAATGTGATATCACAGGCTGAATAAAATGTGTGAATTTTGGAATTCTTGCCAAAGTTCATTGCCACATAGGACTTGGTGGAATAGGACATAGTGTTGTGTTGCATTGTGGTATTGTGTCTCTGTATTGGCAGGGTTAGTTCTTTGTTGCTCTAAAATATTAATAGCCAATCTTAAAAAGATTTCACCAAATGAGAAGGGTACCAATCTACTTTGGACGGATACAATTTGCCTAATTGATGTTGTGGGTCCCAAACAAAGAGAGGAATAATGAATATGCTCCCTCTCTCCTGGACTTTCCCAGCTGGTATGTAGATTAAGGGCATGTTTCCCTTCAAATCACCTGAAGCCCATGCCCGGTTTTTAAATGGATAATTCTCTCAGCCAGTGGCATATTTACCTCAGTTTTCAGCATATTTCACTCAGTTATTGGAAAACCACTGGTGTATTTTAATCATTTACTTGTATATTTTATTTAGCCACTGGTGTATCCCACTTATTTACTGCTGTAGTTTACTCCACCACTGGCATGACTGGCTCAGTCATAAATATTTACTGCAGTTACTATTGGTTTTCACACATTTACTACCATGAGATTATGGCATGTTTACCTCACCACTCTGGCATAGCACCGCTCAGATGCTGTATTTTTATTGAGTTAGTGGTATGTTCCGCTCATTCACTGGTTTATTTACTTTATTACTGCTGTATTTTATTTAAGACAAAGGCACATTTCCCTGAGCCATTCAAATTTACTCCTGTTTCAAGGATAATCCACTCAGTTACTGCAGTATTTTAGTCACCCACTGGCATATATGCCCAGTAGTGTATTTCACTTGACTACTGGAATATTTCGCTCAGCTACTAGAATGTTCAACACATTCACCAGCATATTTCACTCAGTTACTGCATATTTACTACTTTTACCTGCATGTTTCCCTCAGACACTGGCATATTGACCACACTTACCTGCATATTTCACTCAGTTACTGCATATTGACCAAAACAACCTGCATATTTCACTCAGATACTGCGTATTTAAGTGAAAGTGAGTGAAAGTGAAAGTGGTGTGTTCTGTTATACATGAACACACCACAGCACACGGTGTGAACAGCATGAAATTCTTCTTCTGTATTTAACCCATTCAACGAATGAAGCAGCGGGCAGCCAGGAACACAGCGCCCGGGGAGCAGTATGTGGGGACAGTAGCTTGTTCAAGGGAACCTCAGAGGTGCTTATCAGTCTTGGGAATCGCCCAATTCTCTACGCTACCAGCTACACACTAACCTGCATATTTCGCTCAGTTACTGCATATGGACCACATTTACCTGCATTTTTCTCAGTTACTGCATATTTCTTTCTGAAAGTTCATCAACACAGTTAACAACATTTTCAATCAGATACTGGCAAATTGACAACACTTACCAGCATATTCCACTCAGTAACTGCATGTTAACCACACTTACCAGCACATTTCACTAAGTTACTGCATATTGACCACATCTACATGCATATTTCACTCCGTGCATACTGACCATACTTATCTGCATATGTCCTTCAGTTACTATATATTTCTCTGTGAAAATACATGTTTAATACAAGTTAATAGCATTTTCAATCAGATACTGGCATACCCACCACATATACCTGCATATTTCCTTCAGATTCTGCATATTTCTCTGGAATTTTCAATAGGATACTGGCACATTGACCTCACTTAACAGTATATTTCACTCAGTTACTGCATACAGACCACACTTACCTGCATTTTTCACTGAGTTACGGCATATTTCACTCAGTTACTGCATCTTTCTCTCTGCAAGGAGAGTGTTCAACACAGTTAACAGCATTTTTCAATCAGATATTGTAATTTTGAGCGAACATAACGTTTTAAATTTCCGCACAGTCATATTTATTGCCGTTTTAAATTTCGCATATTTATTTATTGATGTCCTGCATTCTCTTGCACATGTGCACTCTTGCACATCTCTGCTGCTAAACTACAGTACTGGTCAAATACTGCACTTAGGCTATCCTCAATGTAGCCATTGTCATTTGCACTACACATTGTCTTGTCCTGTCTCGATTAGGGATATTGTTGCTCTTGTTCTGTCCTGTTTTGCACTTGTTCTGTTCTGCTCTTGTGTTGCACCATGGTCCTGGAGAAACGTAAAATTTTTACTATGTACTGTGTATATGGTAGAAATGACAATAAAATCTACATGACTTGACTTAACACTGTAGCCTACAGTTAGCTTAATGCTAACACTCTAGCCTACTTTCAGCTTACTTGCCAGAATTTGAATACTATCTCTGTGATTTCTTTAAACTGTCATATGAATCAATCCCTCATCTTTTCTTGAGTGTATATATAGGGAGAATTTTGTGGTCTGATTTGGAGCGAGAAGGAAAGTGTTATGGACTACCAGTGAAAATAAAATAGAGACATTTTTCTTGGCTTTACAGACGAAGACCTGGACACAGACTTGGACTACATAACTCACCTTCTGCTTGGGAAATAACACATTCTTAAAAAGAAATGGGCCAGATCCAAACCTAATTTTCTTTACTTCCTGAAAGAAGTATTATGATATGCAGACATGCTTAAATTTGTGATGAACAAGAAATTACTAAAAACCCACAAAATGGATCTCAAATATGATATTTGTAATTATTGTACCCTTTAAACCTAATTTTTATTTATTGTTTCCTTTGACCTCTGGCATAAGTGAATTATGTTAGGCTAATTGATATAATTGATCAATAAAATAAAAAAAAATAAAAATAGCCATATTTTTACCACATTACAAATTCTTACAGTTCGCAGGTGCTCTTGAAGCATAACCCCTGGGAATTCTGGAGGTTTACTTTTTTAAACCCCTAGATATAAAAAAAAATCGAAGAAAGAATTTCATTGCACAGAGAAATGCGCTTTCTACTATACATATGACAAATGTTTGAATCTTGAATCTTATTTACCTACTAAGGTATTCCATTCAGTTACTGGTGTAGGGTCAATTTCACTGGGATATAGAAATGCTTTATTCCAGAAATGTTTGTTACTCATTAAAGTTCCACTTGCAGTAGCTCTTGATTAAATTTGCTGTGTTAAGGTTACTGCTCAGGCATAGTCACCATCACTGATTCTGTAACATTTGGAAATAGCAATTTCTCTGTGCATGGACAGTAAATAGGGCTCAGGTAATAGAGTTTGGGCAGCGCGGGGAAACGGTAGAGGGCTTTGTCTTACTGATTACTGCCCCATATTGCTTTGTTGCCAGTGCAGGCGTGCATGCAAATATAAAGGACTGAGGGAGGGAGAGAGCGAGAGAGAAGGCTGAGAGTTCACATCATGACATGAATCTGTAAATAGGAACACAGTCCTCAGCATGTTTGCCACTGGCATCTCTGTCAACAGTGTGAGCACAGAGACAGATAATGAGATGTGTGGGTTTCTGCTCAGAACACTGTGTGAAAGATGCAAACTCTTACACTTCAGTCTTACTGTCAGTGTAGTCATGCTCAGTTTGTTATTACTCATAATTATTCTCCCATAACGGATTCATAACCACTGCAAATCAGGTTCAGTCACCCTTATTTTCACATTTGGCTTTTTGTTTGTCAACTAGCAGTCTGGTCCAACTGAAATGTGGAAGCTTAGGCCTGGGTATGAAGTTTGTGTGTGCGTAGTGCTACGAGCTTGTACTTACCAATATGCATCATGCAAAGTCTAGACATGATCAATCATTACCTCAAAGCATACTTTTAATAATTTTCTGTAACCACTTAATCCTTACTACAATCGTGAGTACCCAGAGCCTATCCAGGGGGCAATGGGCGCGAGGCAAGGACTCACCCTGGGTGGGGTGCCAGCCCACCACAGGACACAGATACACACACACACACACACACACACACTGGGCCACCACAGGGCAGCATAAAACATTCATTAAAAAAAAGAATAATAATAATGTCAAGTAACTTGTGGCATATTGTTATCTATAAAAAAAAGATTCAGACTTTGGTTCCCAATGATTAGCTCTGATTAGCTCCCAATCTCTTAGCTCTGATGTAAAAGTAAAGAAACAAACTTCACAGAAAGCTTGACTTTTAAACTACATTTAAGGTACTGTAATCAGGGGGCAACTCTACATTTTGGTGACTTTTAGGTTTTTCACATTATTTTGACTGTAAATTTGGGCTGTGACTTGGTGATATTATATTTTGTAAGACTATTGCTTATCCATATGATGATATAAAATAAAAGTGAAATGCTTTCACATTTTTCTATAGTGTTTTCATATTTTATCATATTTATTAGTTTGGGTTTGCTATGTAGAACATATTAACTGCTAGTTTTTGCACTGTGTTTATTAACTTAGGTTTAAAATTGTTTTTGTGTATCTCTTTGCAAGAATGTACCCGTAATTGAGCGCATGCTGACATGTAATATTTGTCATAAATGCATCTTCCGATACTAATGCTGAAACAACAATGTAGATGTTGTGACTGTCTCTAGCTGGGTAAGCATTACGGAAAAATAAATGATTTAATAAATAAGAGATAATAAAATGCTGATGTTTTAGCACAGTAGACAGGCGTGACCTATGGGCGTACATTCTGCTCTGAGATTTACATCATCAAATATCAGTTTGTCGAATTTAAATATCTGTCCGACACCGATAATGTATTTAATCTTCAAACTTTTGTTACCTTCCAAAATGTGTAAAGTGTCCATTTGTCATATGTGAACACACCAAAGCACACAGTGTGAAAGGCATGAAATTTTTCCTCTGTATTTAACCCCTTCACCAAGTGAAGCAGCGGGCAGCCAGGGACATGGCGCCCGGGGAGCAGTGGGTGGGGACGGTACCTTGCTCAGGGGAACCTCAGAAGTACCTCAGAAGTACCTGGGATTCGAACCTACGACCTTCTGATCATATGGCCAACTCCTAAACCACTAGGCCACATCTGCCACAAAGCTGCAGCCATTAGTTTTGATTCCTTTATGATTCTTTTAGCAAAATATTGTGTTTTATTGTCATTCAGGTACATCTCCCTTTGGAAATGGCTAAGTCTGGAATCCCCCCGCTCTACTCTTGCACTGCTCACTATGTGGAGATGCTGCTGAAGGCAGAGGTTCCTCTGGTCTTCTCTGCGTTCAGGATGTCCGGCTTCACTCCCTCTCAGGTACGCAAATCTCAAAACCTCTTTAGCACCATCTGGTGGCTGTCATGGTCAGTACACACCCTCACTACATTTTGTCTTTATATCCATCCATCCATCCATTATCTACCCCTTATTCCTGCATTCAGGGTCGGGAAGGGGCTGGAGCCTATCCCAGCTGCAATGGGCGAAGGCGGGGTACACCCTGGACAGTCCATTTTGTCTTTATAGTTTTTCTTTAATATATTATGAATTAGTATTATAATTTTCATAACAGCCCCCTCATAATGCCTTTTTGCAGTTCATATTTTTGTTTCTTTATTTTATTGGGCATCAACTGCCTTTTACATTGTGCAAACACTTAATTATAAATTGACCAACAGAAGGAAGTCTATTAAAAAAGAATAATTAAACATTGTTAGACAAACATTCTGCATCATTCAATAATTGAAATGTAGACAAAGTACTGATCCTTCAGTCTTACTGTGGAGAAGCAACTTGTTTTCATCTACAGTCCATATAAAGTCACTTTATTTGCTCTGACCAGTAAGCTTACATGTGTTTTAATGTATGAGCTTTATATGAATCTTCTGCCTTGAAAATAGTTAATCAATGGTAAAACCGAAAAGGGGTGCTCTGCATGAAATTCTCTCCCATTAATTTTTTAGGCTCAAACTTTATCTCAGAACTACTGTAAAACAATGGCCTGAGCCATCAGGCAGCATATTTGTGACAATTTTGTGTATTCATTTTCTGTGAGGGAGCTTTTAGAGGTGTTAAAACTGAGGTTAGAGGTTTAGAGGTTTAATGAGAAAAGAGCATTTCATACCAAACCACTCTGAATTACTTACTATTATATTATTCAGTCATTTTCAAAATCAGGCAGTTTGCATTTTCTAATGATGTGAAAATAAACCTCAGTATATGGACATATCCATCATGCAAAGTAAATATTTTATAGCAGTGATATAGTATGTCCCTCTAATTCTAGTCTGTTTCTACATTTGGAAAGAATAATTTTTATTGTATTGTTGCTCCAGGTTAAAGTTGGATGAAATTCGGAGCTACTATTCCCTCTAGGTATTCCTCAACTTGTGTTAAAATTTTAACTGTAAATATTTGGCTTTAAATACAAACAATACAAAAATACAAATTGATTTTTACTTTTGTTTGATCGTATCACTCTCACTTCAGCTTTCCTTTATAAACATAACTTCAGTGACTTTTCTCAGTGGGGACAAATTCTTTTCTTATGCTTCGACAGTATCCTCAGTCAGTGCTTCTGCAAAGCAAAAAACCCTAAGAAATAAACAGGGTTCCCACGGGTCCTTGAAATCCTCGAAAGTTTGTGAATCTGTACAAATAAGTTCAAGGCCCTGGAAAGTTTTTGAAAACAGGCTTAAAAAAACTAGAGCTGTGTCCGAAAAGTGCACTCGTTCACTCGTTGTTCACAGTTGTATGCTACGCCTTGTCATTCGTTCGTTATTCTTGTTTTTTCGGTTAAAAAAATTCCCATAGGGAATGAAAAGGGCTCAACTTTCAGATACTCGTGCTCGAACACACTTCATCCGAAATCCACCAAACTTCATCCCTTTCCCTCCATTGACTTGCAGTTTCAGAAGGGAGCGACCAAACCTCATATGAGACCTCAGGCCACGCCCCCAAAGACACACCTGTTTGAACTGAACCATATGGCCAAAAGTAATTGGACACAGGTGTCATGCAAAACTAAATGGCCAAAAAGTATTGGAACACACCTGTTTAAACTAAACTATATAGACAAAAGTATTGGGACACACCTGTTGAAACTGAACAATATGGACAGAAGTATTGGGACAGAGCTGTTTCTGGGTGGTTGCTAAGGCATGAAAGGCAGTTGCTATGGTTTAGGAGATAGATGCTATGGGGTTTCTATAGGCCACAGCTACGAGACTCGGTAGTCAGCCTCAGGCCTCATCAAGAAGATGGAGGACAAGAAGGGTCGGACGACTGCTGCATTTGAGCAAGCACACTTTGCATTTTCTCTGCGGAAATGCAGTCTAGTTTCAACTAAAATTCCATAAGGCAGTAATGTACATCCTTAATGTATGTAGTGTGGACATATCCATGCATTGTGGATATGAATGTAGGCTATGAATAGTATTGATTTGAATGTAGGTTATATATCCAGTCCACTTTTTTGCATTGATTTTGTCCCAACTACTTATATGCCATTCACAGTCTTTTATTGCATTTGCATCTAAAATTGTTTTTTGATAACATATTCAGCGGTAGCACAAAGTAAATGTCACCGCGTATGGTCCTTGAATTTGAGGATATTGTTCCTGGAAAGTCCTTGAATTTGATGTTAACCAAGGTGTGGGAACCCTGTAAAAGAATATGAACTAAATGACATTTACATTTACGCTTTTATCCAAAGCGACTTCCATTCCTTAACTACAGGGGACAGTCTCCCTGGAGCAACTTGGGGCTAAGGGTCTTG